>APFE030050585.1:33822-54633 GCA_000404065.3 Pinus taeda
GGGGGGGGGGGGGGGGGGGGGGGGAGGGACTTCTATTAGGTGTATGAAATTCACATCAAACTCAAATTAATGACAAGTGATCTGAAGACATACCAAGGAATATCGTGACGTAACATAAGAGCTAAGGATAGAAGAAAATATGATCAAGAATTGGGGGACAAATTTGATAACTAACTCAAACATGATTGGAAATAATGACTAATAAGAAGAGAATTAATGACATTGACACACTAAGATGTGACGAAATATCCCATACCACAATGGGTTGCAGTGGGTCGTAACTAAAAACAACATTTTGTAGAACATACTAATGACACATGTACTAAACTGTCAAAAGACTTGTTGATGCAACTATCCTAACTCCTACCTACTACCCTCATGAAGAGAGGACACTTTATTACGATGTCAAGAAATAAAAATATGGCTTTAGGTGTGCGCCATTCACCCATCTAGAGAAGAGCGTACCATTTAATTGAGCAAGCTAAACAACACCAAAATATTTGATATCGACAACATAGAAAGGACCAAGCCAATGCATTTGGAGCTTACCAGAATTCTTGTGATACTTAATATCATAAAGTAATACCTAGTCACCCATAGAAAAGGACTTCTTTTTGATATGGTGACCATTCCAAGCCTTTTGGCGCTCCTTCTCAACAATTTGGTGAAAATACACAAGAAATTGAGACTCATATAGTTGCAATAATTCATTCACTCGTTCAAGAATGCATTCATCTTTAGACATTTGAGTTGCATGAGAAATAAAAAGATTAGGAACAATAAAGTCAACAGGAACAACAACTTCTTTCCAATTAAACAACTCAAAAGGAGTGTACTTGTGTAATCGATTAACTATAGTTCGATAGGCCCACAAAATAGGAGGAGCTCGTTCATCCCAATCATCTCTATTTTCGGATTAAACCTTAGTAAGGCCCTTCTCTAAAATTTTGTTTAAAGCTTTGACAATCGCATTGGCTTGGGCATGATATTGAGTGCTCTTATGATGATGTATCATGAAATTCTACAGTAGAGCTTGGACTATTTCATTAATGAAATGGGATCCTTGATCACTTGTAAGGCTTTAAGGACAACCAAACCTGGTGATAATGTTTTCAAATATAAACTGAGCAGTCGTATCAAAAGTGCAATCTTTAACAGGAGTAGATTCCACCCAATGAGTCAAATAATCTACTGCGGTAATGATGTACCAATAATTTGTCGCTTGAACTACCAAATGCTTATTTTTATCGCAGTATAATCAAGAGGGCATTGACCTATAGCATGAAAAGTGGCAATATATTCTAAGTAGTAATGGAAAAATTCAATACGAAACAAATGAGCATTCGACAATTGATCATCAATTGATCCCCATGATTCTCCTAACTGTGACCTAGATAAATGGTCTGGCCCCACATTAGTTCTTCCCGACTTGACAATCACCTCAAAAGTAAACTCTTGAAATGATCCAAAATGGATCCAAAAAACCCTCTAAGTGTTCAAACATTCAAAACTATAGCCTGAGAAGAACCTTTTAAAAAGGTGAATAACACTATCGGGTCTTAAAAACATTGAAAAATAGAGCTATCGGGGGCTTAAAACTACTTTGCATGAGGCCGTCGGATCTGGCCAATCAACAGTCTGGATCTGATCGGCATATCGTAATCGACGAAGGTAGATAGAGGCTATTGGAGGCGACCATATAAATTTTGCGATAGCGATCAGTGGGGTCAATGAGGATTGTTGATCAAGCGCGCAGATCGATGGCCTAGGTTAACCCGCCATATCGCATTGGCAGATTACAAGGGAGCGCTTACAATGGCATGGGGTCTATGCGATATGCAATTATGATCAATCGCATCGCAATATCACATCAGTGCAACACAAAGGAGCGGGGCCGATACATGTGACTGCGATAGCGGGACCTGACGGGATTATAAAAGAAAACACATATATTTTGAGTTCCGGAAAGTTTTCCTTTGTATTTTGCATTTTTGTTAAATAAATGAAATACAAAGAAAAAAGCACTGATGCAATGAAAATGGACCCGGGAGGATTATGGATGATAGTTGATAATATTTCAAGCCCGGTAAAAGGGTTTTTTCAATGTAAATCACATTTTCGTTAAATGAAAAAAAAAAAGAAATGTGAATAAAGCGATGAAATGGACTCGAAAGGGTTTATACATGTAGATATATATATCTTGAGTTTCGTAACAAGTGGGATTTCGGGCAAGCCATAGGTGGTAAGTGGTTTTGGCCGGGCTCCGCCCGAGCCCATACACTGGCTGCCACGTGGCTAGGCACCAGAGAGAGAAAACCACCCTTTTCGGGCGGTTAACCCTTGTACGCATGAGCTGCCTGAAATGAATGTCAGCCGTTGGATCACGATCTCTCAAATCAACGGTGGAGATGCAATGGCGACATAAAGGCGGACCTGATAGGAGTTATAAGGAAAATTTTATAATATTTCAAATCCGATAAACGACAGATTGGCGGATTTTCATAGTTTTTAGTGTATTTCTCTCTATAAATAGAGAACTCTATTTTTGGGGATTTCAAAGGCCCGATGGTCTCTTCCATTGCAGAATAGGTGGCCACCTTCCCCGAAGACGTTATGCCATGATTGCTAACGCTCAGAAAGGGATTTGAGCGGACAGAGCCCGAGAGCTAGGGAGCCCGAGAAGGGGAAACAAATAGACAATGTCCATTGGCTTTAAAGCCACAGATTGACAAAAGATAGAGGCAAGCAGTGCTGAGACGGAGAGCAAACAGAGACAGAGAGTCAATGAGGAGATTCTGTGTACTCAGAAAGACTTGGGGGATCCAAGTAAAGCCTTGTTGTTTTGTATCTGTTGTGTGAGACCCAAATTGAGCTCACTTATGTAAAACTCTATTTTCAAAGACATAATAGAGAGGTCACCACTGAAGGCTGGACTAGGAGACGTAGCCCAAGAGTGTTGGGTGAACTCCATATTAAACTTGTTGTGTTTATGTGTGTTGTCTATTATTTTTCTTTAACTGATTCCTTGTCTATGCTATTCGCAATCTTATTGATCCATTACACTAAGTAATATAGGCAAATCCATGCACATGAGTCTGTAATACCTTAATAATTGTCTAAGATCTCATTATCAGATCAAGTGGTATCAGAGCACTAGGTTTGCTAAGGTTAGACAAGCTTGTGCTGGATTGTTGAATGCTAACTAGGTCAAAGGTCAAACTAGGAGAAGGAGATCTTGTTGAGACTAATCCAGAAATTGGAAGAGTCTATCCACGAAGGAAAATGGCACAAGAAATTCCCTTGGAATTAGACTCTCAGTTCATCGACAGTTTCATGACCATGAGAGCCATGGTAGAAGAGATGTATCAAGAATTTAAGAAAGGTCGAGGTGAAAGTACTTCAACCTCCAAACAAGACAAAGGAACATGGGAACCTCTTCTAGATGGCCATTTAGAAGGCAAAGGGAAAGGGGAAGTGGCTCCTCAATCAACACCTCCTTCTAGCCCTGAAAATAAAAATAAGAAAACATCTTTGATTAAATTAGATGTAGAATTTGATTTTCCGATATATGATGGAGAATTAAATGCAGAAAAGCTAGATAACTGGATTAGACAGATTAATGTATACTGCAGGATGCAGAACATCGATTTAGAAAGGAGAAATATTCAGCTGGCTAGCCTTCGCCTTGGAGGAACTGCCCTAGTGTGGTGGGAAGGCAGGACACAAGCTGATTTGAAGAAGCATGGTAAAATTCTTTCTACCTGGAGTGAATTTGTTTCTGCCATTAAAAAACAATTCTATCCACTAGCTTATATGCAACAAGCAATGATGGGTTGGCAAACTCTTCACCAATTAAAGGGGCAAAGTGTATAAAGCTATACCCAGGAATTTAGAAAAAGAGCTTTAATTCTAGGAATTTCTCTAGACTCACCTAAAACTTTGCTGAAGTATATAGGTGGTCTGCATAGCTATTTGAGGCACACCATTCTCATGTTTAACCATACTATCATAGATGAGGTATCAGTTCAGGCTACACATCTAGAGGCTAGAGGCAAGAATGTGAACCCAGAGATTGGGGGATCATCAAAACCCACTGCAAGCAAGAACAAGGAAAATAATAAGCAGAAATGGAAAGAGAGGAAGGAAAACGCTGTACAGAAAGAGGAACCTTCATGCACTGACTGCAAGAAGGGTGGACATGATGATGCACATTGCTGGTCTTTGCATATGGAGCTGAAACCCAAGAAGTTTGATGGCAAGAAGAAGAAGACTGCTGCTATTATTCAGAAAGATTTGGGGTTAGACTTAGGTGATGAAACAACAATCACAACCACAGGTATAAAAGGTAAAAAATCTGAAGCATCTACAAGTAATTCTGCACAATCTATTGATAATGAAGAAAATGAGAGGAAAATGCATGAGCTTTTTCATATTAGAGTTATTTCAAGCATCAAAAGATTGATACTTTATTTGATAGTGGATCACAAGTAAACTTGATTTCTGAAGAGGTTGTAAAGAAGTTGGGACTACTAACCACACCTCACAAGAAGCCATATTCATTAGGTTGGGTATGTGATAAAGCAAAGCTACAAGTGACTAGACAATGTAAACTTAGGTTTGCTTTTGGGTCAACATTTGTAGATGAGGTTGAGTTAGATATAGTTCCCTTGGATATATGTGGTATTGTTTTAGGAAGTCATTACTTGTATGATAGAAAAGCTATTTTCTATAGAACTGAAAATAAGTATCAACTCACAAAAGATGGAATAGAATATATTGTAATAGCTCATCAGCTCAAAAATAACTACACTCCCATAAGCTTAGGGCAGATGAAAAGAATTGTAAATTCATGCAAGCAATTTTTACTAATGGTTGTAAAGGAAAATAAACCTGATAAAACCAATGTATTTGAAGGCTGTGATGCTAAACAGAAAGCTGATTTAGAAAAAATTGTTTCATAATATGATATCCTATTTCAAGAACCTAAAGGTCTGCCACCCAAAAGGGAAATAATACATGATATTCATTTGAAACAAGATGCTACATTGCCTAACATCAGAATTAAATTTTCTTTAGAGAATGCAGAGATCAAGAAGCAAGTACAGGAGCTGCTCAATAAAGGGTTCATAAGACCAAGCACATCCCATGCAGATCTCCAATCCTGTTGGTGAGAAAAAAATATGGTTCGTGGAGGATGTGCATTGATTATAGAGCACTGAATAAAATAATGATCAAGAATCATTATCCTCTTCCTCGCATAGATGATCTATTAGATCATTTGAAATAAGCAGTTTAATTTTCCAAGTTGGACTTGCGTAGTGGCTATCATCAGGTCAGAGTAGCAGAACAAGATGCATGGAAGACTGCTTTCAAAACAAAGCAAGGGCTGTATGAATGGTTGGTTATGCCTTTTGGCTTAACTAATGCTCCTGCCACTTTCATGAGAGTTATGAATGATGTACTCCTACCTTTTATTGATGATTTTGTAATTGTATATTTAGACGTCATTCTTGTTTTCAGTAAAACATGGGAAGACCATTTGAAGCATGTAAAGCAAACTCTAGATGTTTTGAAAAGAGAAAATCTCTATGTTAAGTGATCAAAATGTGAATTTGGCAAAAGATATTTAAATTATTTGGGTCATATTGTAGGGGGTGCTGAATTGAAGATATATCCCTCTAAGGTTGAAGTCATTGTGAAATGGCCTAAACCCAAATCTGCTACATAAGTTAGGAGCTTCCTAGGAGCAACACAATATTGGAGAAAGTTTATTACTAACTTTTCCTTGATTGAAGCTCCCTTACATGATTTGACAGGATTGAACAAGGTGTTTTAGTGGGGAGGAAAACAACAGAAAGCCTTCGACACCTTGAAAGAAAAAAAATTAGTACAACACCAGTACTAGCATTGCCAGATCTTCAAAGACAATTTGAGATTGAAATAGATGTGAGTGACTATGCCATGGGAGCAGTGTTGATGCAACACAGTAAACCCATATGTTATCATTTTGAGACATTTACTTCTGCAGTAGTTAATTATTCAACATATGATAAAGAATTGTATGCATTAGTGTAGAGTGTGAAAAAGTGGAAACATTATCTAATGGGTAAAGAAACAATTATGCATATAGATCATCAACCACTTCAATATTTGCACTCACAAACTAAATTGTAGCAATCAAGACACCATAGGTGGATGGGTTTTCTATAGAATTTTCATCTTGTCATCAGATATAAGAAGGGCATACACAATAAAATTGCAGATATGTTATTAATACCAATCATAAATGCATCTACTATACTTAAGCATAACTCAGTATTGCATGAAATCTACATTGAACAATATGCTGAAGATGTAGATTTTAAAGATGTATATGCAACTTTAAGTCAAGGAAAACAAGTAGAAGAATTGGATTATCATATTAAGGAGCAACTCTTATATCATTTGGGAAAGTTATGCATTCCTCAAACTAAAAGAGTTAACATAATCCGAGAAGCACATACTTCTCTAATCTCAGGTCATTTTGGTGTAAGTAAAACAGTTGCATAGCTGAAAAGGTTCTGTTATTGGCCAAGAATGCATGAAACGATTTCTAGATATACTAAAGGGTGTACCATGTGTGCTAAAAGAAAAACCAACAATAGAAAACTAGGCTTGTAAACTCCACTTCCAGTTCCTTCTCATCCTTGGGAAAGTGTTTCCATGGAATTTGTTGGGGGATTTCCAAAATCTAGAAAAGGTCATGACCATTTATATGTTATTGTGGATAGGTTCAGCAAAATGTGTATTTCAATATCTTGTAATAAGTAGATTACAGCTAACCAAATAGCAAAGTTGTTCATTCAACATGTATGGGTTCATGTTGGGTTACCCACTTCGATTGTATCTGATCGACATTCTCGATTTATTGGGAAGTTTTGGTCAAGTCTATGGGAGTTAATGGACACCAGATTGAAGAAGAGCACCACATTTCACCCACAAACAGATGGTCAAACAGAGGTGGTCAACAGGACAGTGATCCAGTTGCTCAGAGGCTATTCTAGCAAGCATCCCAAGCTTTGGGATGAGCATTTGTGTTATGTGCAACATGCTTACAACTGTGCCAAGCACTCTTCTACACATAGATCTCCTTTTGAGACCTGTTTTGGTTTTACACCAAGGACTCCCTTGGATTTTGTCTTTAGCAAAGACATAGCAGTTGATGGACACAATGATGTGGACAAAGCAACCAAGTTCATTGAACATATCCAAGAAATTCACCAGGTAGTACAGGAACAGCTGGAAAGAATCCAGACCAAATACAAGGCAAGGCATGACAAGCATCGAATTGAGCATAGCTTCCAAGTTGGTGATCAAGTCTGGTTGTACACCAGTAAAGACAGAATGCAAGGTGAAGGTAAGAAGATGAAGCCAATAAGGTATGGGCATTTCAAGATACTTGAGAAAATTGGTGAGAACGCTTTCCACCTTGATTTTCTAGCTTATATGCATATCTATTCAGTCATTAATGCAAAGAACTTGAGACTATATGAACCTTCATTGATTGAAGATCCCAAAGAGCAAAGTCAGCTGCCTTGTATTGATGATTTGTTGCCTGAATATCTCAATGAGTTGCAGAAATATGCAGTTCTGGATAGGAAGGTGAGAACTACATGCAAAGGGGATGTTGAGTACCTAATAATCGGACTCAAGGGTTCAAAACCAACTAGTGCAAGATGGATAGAGATTGGACAAGTGAGGAAGCTGTATCCTCACTTGATTGATGCTTAAAAACCAACTTTTGGTGGTCCAAAAGATTTTTTAGTGGGAAGGCGTGATCCAAAATGGATCCAAAACACCCTCTAGGTCTTCAAACATTCAAAACTATTACCTGAGAAGAACCTTTCAAAAAGGAAGATAACACTATTGGGCCTTAAAAACATTGAAAACCAGAGCTATTGGGGGCTTAAAACTACTTTGCATGAGAGTCGTCGGATTTGGCCGATCAATGGTCTAGATCCGATCGACATATCACAATCAGCGAATGCAGGCGGAGGTTATCGGAGGTGACCATATAAATGTTGCGATAGTGATCAATGGGGTCAATGAGGACCGTCGAGCAAGTGCGCAGATCGAAGGCCCAGGTTAACTCACCATTTCACATTGACAAATTACAAGGGAGTGCTTACAACAACCTGGGGTCTATGAAATATGTGATTGAAATCAATTGCATCACAATATCACATCGAAGCAACACAAAAGAGCGGGCCGATACACGCGACTGTGATAGCCAGACCTGACGGGATTATAAATGAAAACACATATATTTTGAGTTCCAGAAAACAGGGTTTTCCTTTGTATTTTACGTTTTTGTTAAATAAACGAATACAAAGAACAAAGTGCTCATGTGATGAAAACTAACCTGATAGGGTTATGGATGATAGTTGATAATATTTCAAGTCTGGTAAAAGGGTTTTTTCAATGTCAATCACATCTTCTTTAAATGAACGAAAAACAAAAGAAATGTGAATAAAGCGATGAAACGGACCCGAAAGGGTTTATACATGTAGATATATATGTCTTGAGTTTTGTAACAAGCAAGATTTCAGGCAGGCCATAGGTGGTAAGTGGTTTTGGTCAGGCTCTGCCCAAGCCCATACACTGGCTGCCATGTGGCTAGGCACCGGAGAGAGAAAGCCACCATTTTCGGGTGGTTAATCCCCATACGCATGAGCCGCCTGAAATGAACCTCAGCCGTTGGATCAAGATCTCTCAGATCAATAGTGGAGATGTGATGGTGATATAAAGGAGGATCCGATAGGAGTTATAAGGAAGAATTTACAATATTTCAAATCCGATAAACGACGAATTGAGAAATTTTAACTGTTTTTAGTGTATTTCTCTGTGTAAAACGAGAACGCTATTTTTGGGGATTTCAAAGGCCCGATGGTCCCTTCCATTGCGGAACAAGTGGCCACCTTCCCTGAAGATGTTATGCCATGATTGCTAATGCTCAGAAGGGGATTCGAGCGGACAGAGGCTGGGAGCCAGAGAGCCTGAGAAGGGGAAATGAACAGACAACGTCGATTGGCTTTAAAGCCACAGACTGACAAAAGACAGAGGCAAGCAGTGCTAAGTCAAAGAGAAAACAGAGAGAGTCAGTGAGGAGAGTCCGTGTACTCAGAAATACTTGGGGGATACAAGTAAAGCCTTGTTGCTTTGTATTTGTTGTGTGAGACTCAAATTGAGCTCACTTCTATAAAACTCTATTTTCAAAGACATAATAGAGAGGTCACCACTGAAGGCTGGACTAGGAGACGTAGCCCAGGAGTGTTGGGTGAACTCCATACTAAACTTGCTGTGTTTATCTGTGTTGTCTATTATGTTTCTTTAACTACTTCCTTGTCTATGTTATTCGCAATGTTATTGATCCATTGCACTAAGTAATATAGGTGAATCCATGCACATGAGTATGTAATACCTTAATAATTGTCTAATATCTCATTATCAAATCATGAAATAACAATAAACACTGACAAATACTTCCTTCAATAAAAGTCTTATTAACTAAATATTTTAGCGTTGAGTGGTCTGTAAAGAACTTGAATGGACCTCCTAGCAAATATTGTCGAAATTTTTGGAGAGAATAAACCATAGCTAAAGCTTCCTGTCATGTAGTAGTATAATTCTTCATCATATTCGAAAGTTTCCTTCTTGAAAAGTAGATAGGATGATCCAAGTTTCCTTCACCTGGTTGTGTTAGTATAACTCCTAAGGAAATTCTAGATGCATCAACATGGACATGGAATTTCTTATTCTAGTTAGGATAAAACGGGATGGGTGCATTTGCAAGTTTATATTTTAAACTATCAAATGTAGCATCACATTTAGGAACCCACACAAATTAGTCAGATTTATTAATAAGCTTCTCAAGGGGAAAAGTGATGGGAGCATAATTTCTTATAAACCTGTGATAATTATCAATATGGCCCAAAGTGGAATGCAATTGGCGAACATAAGTGGGTGGTTACATATTTAGTATTACCGAAACCTTAGCATGTTCCACACATAATCCTTCCTTATAGATAATATTCCCCAATAAAGTTCCAAAAGGAACAACAAAAATGTATTTCTTTAAGTTCAAATATATTTGAAGTTGTTTGCATCAATCAAACATAACTCTTAACAAACTAGGATGGTGTTTGAGCAAACCATAGATGGTCGAATCATCCATATAAAATTCCAAAAACTTATCTATATATTCATGAAAGGTAGCAATAACAATGTGGGAGAAAAAGCTTGGGGTATTCCTCATCTTGAAGGGCATAAAATTATAAGCATAGGGCCTCCATTCAGTAGTGAATGTGGTCTTCTTCTTATCTTCTTCTGCAATGCAGACTTGATGATACCTCGAGAAACCATCAGTAAAAGAATACTCATCATTTCCTCCAACGTTATCCAAAAATTCATCACTAAAAGGAGTTAGGAAGGGGTCATGAATATAGGCATTATTGAGACTGCAATAGTCAACACACACTTGAATTTCATCTAAATCCTTCTTATCTTGGATGGAAATGGGGCTTATCCACTCAGCTTCATCAAACGGAAAGATAAGGCCAACAACTAGAATTTTGTCAATTTCCTTCTTTACCTTCTCCGTGGCTCGCAGATTCAATCTATAGGGCTGATGTTGATCTGGTTTTGCATCTAGATTCAGTGTGATTTTCATTTCTCCCAAGTCCCCTTTTATTCCCTTTAAGTATGATATGGAACAGGGAAATAAATCCTTGTATTGTTTAAGGATATCAAATATTGCCTGAGTGGTTTGGTCATCCCAATAATCTCCAATGGAAGCAAGCTTTGGTTTCTCTTCTCTCCCAATATTCATCTTTTTAATCTTAGGAGGCTACAAATGTGGAGAAACATGTATAATACCCCCCTTTACTTTCCATTCCCCTTCAGACTCTTTAAATGATAAATGTTGCAGGTCCTCCAGGTCATCATTTGGATATTTATTAAGTTTATTACAAACCACAACTTTATGGAACCCTAATTCATACTAATAAGAAAAATATCCATAAATGTTGAATTTTTCTAAAATGTACCCACCTGAAAATAATACTCCTTTGATAGCTCAAAGGACTTGCACTATCTTTTCATCGACATCATAAAAGGAAAAGTATCTATAGAAATGGGCAGACAACACATCCCAATTTGTTGTTTGGCATTTCACATCCTCTTGCAAGTACCGAGCTTGTGGGATATTTCCCAAGGAATGGATAAATAGATGCGGCCATATTTTAACTTCCAGGCCATCAATCTTCCATACAGAACATCAATGCTTAACATGCTCTTGCGGGAAAGTATGATCATCATAGTCATGGATTTTTCTTAGAAGGTCATTTGGAGGAAGAAAATAAAAACAACCTTAGTTGTGCTCTAATATGGAAAATAATTTTGATGGGATGCCCACCATCTTGTGGGGTTTGCCTGCAAAGAAACATTCATTAAAGGAATATTTTGACTTTCTTCTATACAAGAATAGATTTCTTTAATAAAATTGACAACATAATTAGTACCATTGAAAATAGGATACTTGCGTACCTCAGTACCAATCCAGTAGACACATCAAATAATGGTACAATGTCGAGAATGAAGTTCATGAACACCTTGTTGCCAATATTCCATCACAGCCTCAGAGCCAACTTTAGTACTTTGAATACTTTTCCAACTGATAGATCCAACTGCTGTGGATTAATATAATCTTCTCACCTACCAATAATCAATTTATATAGTTGATCCAACACGTTAGGTGACTCAACATTTTCCATCGGTTTAGTAAATCTCAGGCCTTGATAAGGATCAAGCAATTGTATAACTCGCATGCCATGTACTTCAAAAGTCATAGTTTTTTGCTTCAAATCAATGACTACATGATTATGAAAATCTTAGTCAATACCCAATAAAGCTAGATATGGATCTTTATCCCCAATATATCAATAATTTCAAAGTCTTCGTAAGTTTTGACACCAACAATATCAATTTCAACATCCTCTAATCTGCCAATAGGAAGAATATGATATTGATTTTCCATCTGCAACTAAATATGGGAACGATTAACTTAGGTTTTCTGAGAACTTCCTAGGTTTTTCTTGGTAGAATATTGACATCTGAGCCCAAATCTAACATAGAGTCCTTAATTTGAAAACTTGCAATCTGAGCGCCCACCCAAAACTCCCTTCTAGTTAGATTCTTGTTACATCGTACTCGCCTGGAATGTCGCTAAGGTAAATTTGCATAGATTGGTTCTTCATAAATTATATCATCCTTAACAATGGTATTTAGGTTTTTCCACAACTAAACAGAAAGTTGTTCATCATTGATAATTTGTAGAAATAAGTTAAACCAGTCCATTATTGGTTGGAAAGGTTTTGCAAAATGCTTCTCCTCACGGACCTTTACTTTCTCTTACTGTCCACTGCAAGATCCTTGTGAAGAAATCAACTGATGGAAAATTTCAACCGTGCCTCTATAATATCCCTTCTGCTATGTTCGATTGTAAGACTTATTTGGAGATGCAGGTCTTATGACAACTGGTTAATTAGGAGTTCCAATGTCAACTCCAGTCTTCTTGCCTCCTCTTGTAACAACATTGATATTGGGATGCACTATAGGACAAGAATCCCGAGGCTCTGCGCAGACTAAGTTAGCTCCTTTAGCCCTGTTACACTCCCTTTGAGAAATAAGTTTAGGGAGATATTTAGTTGCATGTGTATTCAATCAACAATATGAAAACCAAGGTCTTCATGGCAAAGGACATTCTCTGGTGACATGGCCTACTTGATCACAATTGTAACACCTAATCGAGCCTCTTCCACATTTCCTTCCTCCCCTTGGAGCCCTGCCTCCTCTTCCCCAAGGAGTCTCATTAATATGAAACGCTGAATGATCAAGGCAGTCATCCAAAACATCAAAGGACCGACATTAATTCGTATGCTGATTGGGTGATCCACAAAACTCACAAAACAATTTATTGGGAATAATGGAATAATTTTGTAGAATAGGACATAGGTGAGGTAAATGACCAAAACTTCCACAATTGTCACAATAATAATTGGTCGACATACCTTGAGGGCTTGGAAATGAGTGGAATTTCATATAGCCCTAAAAAGGAAGAGTAGATTAAATTTGTGCAACTCCAGGGGATTGTGGTGGAGGAGGTCACATAGGAGCACTATTCAGTCCTGGTCCCAGTCCCCTTAGTCGCAGACATTCTGTGACATGATTTCCTTCAACCTAATAATGTGTGCACCAAATACGAGGTCTCACAGGTCGTAAAGGTGCAAGATCTTTCAATATATTTGTCAAGGTGGCAATATGATTCTAGAGGCCCATAATAGTAGGATTTTTTGAAGAACCACCAATTATACGATATTGCGGAAAACCAACCATAGCCTCTATTTGAATTGCTTGTTCCAAGGTATCTTGAAGCATATACATCTTCTACTGAGACAATAGAATGCGAGTCATTGGTAACAGGGCCTTGATGGAGAAATCTCTCTGATGATGCAGATTAATATGATAAGACAATTTACTGATAGAATATTTAAAACGTTGCATACATTCCCAAGAATATTCTCCCTCCCATTGGCGAATATCCAACAATTCCACCAATCCTTGCTGATTTGACTAAGGTAACTTAAATTATTGAATAAATTCTTATTTAACTAGGTCTGTACCAACATTAGGATTAACATTGATCCATTTTATAAACCATCACAATGCTCTATCCCGGAACGTAGTTTGAAATTCAATAATCTTGATTGTAGATGAAAGTCTTTCAGATTAATCACATCAATGGCTGACCCTAGGCCATGATGCATCCCTGCTATTTATTCTTCAAGATTATATCATTTTTTCATCTTGTCCTGAGGATGAACCACATTAGTTGGTTCGAAATGTCAACCAAATCTTAATGATGTGATTAATATGAAAGACTTGCATCTACAATATGGATAAAAAAAGTCTCAGATCTAACAATCTTGATTTCATTAGAGTATGACGATATCTCCACACAACTTCACATAAATACAAGTGTTGTTCAACATCCTCACTGCCCCTTCCTGGGAATTTTGGGTATCTAGTATGTGAGTCTACTGTGACTCCAACCATAGTTGATTGTCTTGAAGAAACAAGTATAAATCCTTGAGAACTTGGTTGAGAAAAGCCAGTTGAACTTGGTTGACTAACACCACTAGAACTACCTTCACCCTTATGCAATAACCAAACTTTAACAAACTTGCGTACCTTGGAAAATAGAAGATCAAGACTTCGATATGGTACCAGGGGAAGGTTAGGGAGAAGAGGACTCACTAGAATCTCTTATTTTTCCACAAGAATAAATTTATTCCTCATTTCTTTTCCATGAATCCAGAGTCTCCATTTCCTTATTCCACACGGATGAACTTCTTACAATGTCACCTATGTGTTGCAATTCCCTTCTACGAACCGTAACTTCCTGCAACTTCGTTTCCCACTACTCTTCAATTATCCTTACCATCCACAATGCCTTGAAATCTCTCTCTCCTGCAACAACTCTTCTTGATTCATGACAACTACTTCTTCATTCTCCCACGTTTGCATGATATTCTTCTCCTCTAATCCATTCCCATAGTACTAAAAATTTAACCTGCCAGTTGATCTTGTGAAAACATCAACAAGATGTCTTCAACCAATAATACTTTAATTGAAACAGGAATCTCCTTCAACAATTGTCCCCTTATTCCAAAATTGAATATGGCTTATGAACGAGAGAAGGACTGGTGCTTCTCGCTCAAAAATTCAATAATGTAACTCTCAAGAGTCGCATTAACCCAAAAGCCAAAAGATCTTGTTAGATCTATATCTAACCAATGAAGATCATCCAGATCAGTTGTAGTCCAAATTATATGTAACCTCAATCATACCATAATGTTCGATTTATGGGGAAGTCGAGTCAACCAATTTTCTAATTTCTCAGGAATCTTGCACCAAAATATATCATATTGGTCACAAGTAGTCTCGATGTAAAAAATCTCTTCTTTGACCCAATCTAGATCCTTCTATCTCAATTCTGGTTGCTACAAAATAAAGTAATCAACTCTTTCATGCCACCATTTTTGGATGTCCCGACGAATATAACTTGGTCGCATGATCTAGATCTCCTTAAGAAACTCAAGGTCCCAACAATGGAACCATTTTTTGGTGAATTGCTTTAAATTAAGCTTGACCCAGGGTTCAACCTAGGGCACCAACAAAAGTCTCCGTTTAGTCTAGCACTTCGTAATCATTTTCACTCCCTTGAAACAAAGGAGTGTCTCACTCGAGGCAAGCTAGAACCATAGAAAGGTGTAAGGGATCTAGATTTAGTTATCTATGTAGTTTGTGCAACCATTGATGCATTCATTCAGAACTATTTAACTCACGCACTTAACAAAAAATATACATAAGCGGAAAATTTAAAAGGGGGCACAAAAGACACAAACAAATGACATAACTCATTTTCTCATTTTATTATTAAAACAACAAAGCTTGATTACAACATCATTCCTCCATTACAGCTTGCGAAACATTACAGACTTTCTCATAGATAACACAACTCTAAATAATTGTCAAAACAAAACATTACATATCCCACTCTACCATAAGCAGTCTTTCCCAGTTCATATACCAAACATTACAACAAAAGTAAACTTGTAGCGCAATCTCATATTTTTAGTACTGTTTAGGCTTATAATACAATCCAAACTTTTACAACACCATCTAAACTTCGCAAAGTTGTCTAAAATTGTTTCTCGCTTCTCTTCATCCTCTTTTATAGTCTCACTTGCTTGATTTAGTCTTAGGTCCCTTGCTTGCTTGATCTGCAGTTTTCGAGTACCTAGGGCCATTGCCTTGGTTCTCTGTTGATTGTATCAAAATTAGCTCCTAGTTCTTTGGTACATTCTCTTATTTTGCACTACACAAGTTCCAAAAAACATATTATGCTACCACCTTGCTTTTTCGATGCTCTTCTTCCAACAACTTTAACCAAAATGTCCTCCGCAACTCTTATTCCTTCAAAAACAAAGGACCCAACAATTTGGTGTAGAGTTGTAGTCCCAAAATCAATTAGCCAGACATGCCAATATAAGTGTTCTTATGTATTTGGAATGCCTGCGAATACATGTTTACATTTCTAGATTGAAATGGTATGTGTGAATGAATTAAATTTCTATTGGATTTCCTATTTTGACATGGTATTCAAGAGAACAACTAAGGGCTACATTATATACTTAAGATATTAAATGGTATAATATGCAATGTCTACACGTAATAAGTAGGATCATGTTACATTTCTGGGTTGAACTAGTGTGCTTTTGAAATACATGAATGGTCTCTTGTATGACTGAATAAATGACATATACTGTGAAGCCACGAAGGCATTAAAAAGAGCTACAAGGTTTGAACCAAAAATATGATAAAAAATAGAACCAAAACCCCTCTTATTAATGAATAATGGTTAAATTGAGGATGCATGTATATAAATTTGATAGAAATTGCAACTTCTAAAGAAATTTAACTGAAATCAGGAGACACAAATTCTACTCTACTAATCTGCAGAATGAAAATCACAATTTAGAACAACATGCATAGACATGCAATAAGAAAAACCATAAGTACACAATGATATCTAGGGGAACCGAATTGGGAAAAATTCCTCAGGCCTTTATGTATTAATAAGTTGAATAGTGGAACTATTACAATTACATGCTCCAACTTTGATCACCACCTGCAAAAGAAAAACCACTCTCTCTTCTAAATGAGAACCTATGGCCAAAACTAAGACAATTTCCGCCTCCTCCATCTTCCTATTTCCTTACAAATTTATGAGCTAATTCGAGCTCCTAAATGATAGGGAAGTCCTTATTTCCTTATGAAATTACCAAGGATTTGATCTCCTAACTCCATGCAGAAACTATACCCTCAACTAGTGTACAATTAATTTTACACAAGTCTTTGTCTCCTCCATTGCATCTAAGAAATTTGAATTCCAAGCATGTCTGGGTTATTTTGGGCTGATTTATTAGTTATCTAATAGATCTCTAACTAGCATCTACCCAACCTCCTCCCACATCTACCCAAGTAACCAGGCAACCAGCTAAATATGCGACGAGAGGACACTATATTGGGATTCAACCTCCTAAATCACTTTAAGAGAGTGGAATCGATAGAAAATCACCACACAAACCTTCCACATTAGCAAGAAAACCCCCAGGAGCCATCCCAACCACTCAGGTAACTAGCCCCTAAGACCAACTAAATTTTTAGTGCATCAAACTGCTGGATGCTCCCTTGATATGGACAATTATTACCTACTTACACTCAAGTACGTATCAATTTTATAAACACATGTGTTAATACAAAAATCTTAAAACAAGATCATTTGAAAACATACTCATATTATGAAATTAATCAAACATTCAAACAAAATATAAATGTACCATGTTAGATAAATCAACTAGATGATATAATAGACACCAAACACTCAAAAAACAAATAGAAGACATAATGAAAGAATCAAGCACCAAAGTAGATCACATAAGCAAACTCATACCTTAATGTATCTCATGAGAGACGATCTAGTCTGCCCAATCAATCTTGTTAACACGACATAACTTTACAACACATCAGCTCAAACACAAATAAGATCTTGATAGCCATAATAGTAACTAACTAACATGTTCACATCATAAGCTCATAAACATTTTTCATTCATGAACAACAATCACATATGTACGATCAATCTAGATTAGTAGAACACAATGTCACAAATAAGTTGACTCATACCTAAATGTCATAACCCTAACCATCTGCTTAGGAAAATTCAATTTAGCATGATACATATAAAATCAAGATATTAATGCTATAACCCTATTCATTAAATAACATATAGCAACATAAAGTTAACGTATAACATGCTCATCAAAAACATATAACATAATCATCAAGTTAACTATCATAAAACAACAATAACAATGCATACAACCATAGCTTACTATCATTCATGACTATTTGACACATGTGCATATGACTACACTAATCAACTAGAATTTATCATACATGTAACCATAATAATAAAAGAATGACATGCATATCAGTAACCCTAATGCTTATAACAAACATTAACCAACATACTTGCATGCCCACCATATAAACCTGTATGATGATATTCTCTTACCTTGAAGTCCATTGTTGCAACTTCAATTTAATGATATACATATCTTGATCTATCTCAACAAACACATTAGCATCATAACATACCAATATCATCATGATGACCTAATTTCATACAATGACCTTATGCACAACAACCTTCACCATGAAAATGCATACATAACAACATATAGACACCAACATGCATAATAAATGCATATACAACCATACACTCATAACGATACGTCCGACAACAACACCATCAACCTTCACATGGAAACATCACTACAACCATGATCAACACCATGCAAATTCAACAAGCACATGGACTACAAGGATAAGGAGCACATATGAAATTTACATGAATTCATGACCAACACACCGCCCATCTAGTCCGAGCTGTGAACCATGCTTTGATACCACTCTATGGTATCAGATATCACACAAAGAGGCCGAAAACTAGATACTACCCAAAGAGAACGAAACCACACTCTGATACCACTTCGTGGTATCAGATATGACCCAAAGAGAGTGCAACCCACTTTGATACCACTATGTAATTCCCTCCTTCAACATCTACCCATGTAACCGACCAACCAGGGTAAGTATATGATGAGAGGCCACTATAATGGGATTCAACCTCCTCATAAACCTTAAGGAAGCGGAATCGAAGGGACACACCACAAAAACCTTCCACATCAACAACAAAACTCTCGAGAGCCATCCCAACCACTCAGGTAACTAGCCACAAAGACCAACTATATTTTTAGTTCATCAAACCACTAGAGGCTTCCTTGATATGGACAAGGGTGCATCGGGGAGGGTTACGAAGCTCCCATAGAAAGCGAAAGTGGGATTTCAGGGAATATTTTCCCCTAGTGCTATGCCCATGACTCCGAGATTTGTGACACTTTTTTAGGCCCAAAGCCCATGTCACTGGCACCTACACACTTCAATGAAAATTCTAGAAATTAATTTTTTATAGTGGAACAAAGATACATTTGCAAAAAAATCAACAACGACTAGACTGGACTCCTAATAACCATGAGAAGCCTTTCGCCAAAAATGTCACAAAGATATAATCTATAGGTTTAAACAACTGATCTGAGCATAGGGGTCTCATACTTGTATGAGAATCACTAAGAAGCATTGATGCCACATCACAATAACTACATTACCATTTAATAACCCATATATTCATTGTACATTCAGTGATTAATGAAAACATGATGAGAGCCATACATTTCCATTGTCATAATACTCATTCATAACCAACATATAAACAAAAAAATGTCAAGGATATAAAAACCATATAAACCACATATAAAAACCCATAACATACAAAGGATAAAGAGAGATCTTATTGATGAATGCATAGGCCAACCATGCATGTGACTTCCACTAACCACCCGATCATAGACTAGGCTAAACCAAATATTTCATCATCCAGTCACCCATGTGCCATATTCCAAGCATGAATGTGGGATCTCATGCAACAATCCATTAAAACTGAACCAGAGCTTCCAGAGGCCAAACCACCTCAACCCATCAAACATTACTTCCACCTCACTGTCGGACATCACAAACCATCACCAGATTGGTCTATACCCAAGCCTTCTTGGGTTCTAGAATGTTTGTTCCAACCAAGGATTCTAAGATTACTAACTTAATCCACAGCTGTCATCGGGCTTCTAGAGAATTTGTACAACCAAGGCTTCTAGGACTAGTAACTCAATCCCAGTTTCCATTGGGCTTCCAGAGCGTTTATCCAACCAACGCTTCCAGGACTAGTAACTCAACCCACTATTTATGGTGTTGGACCCACCAACATGTCAAGGGGATCCCCTCGGTAAGAAGTCCCAATTAGACCTCAAACTATTTGGTGTAGGAGTCCTAACAGTGGGTCGTAAGGTAATGCCTTGACCACGATGTCGCACAGAGGCAAGTAAGATAACTCTATCAGTAGCAAGGGTGTGACTGATGCAGTGAGTGAAGGAAGGTGTATGAGAGGTTCTAACACTTTGAAGGGAGAAGAAGGTGAAGGTGAGTTACAGGTTGAAAGGGATCAGTCCCAACTCAGCTTGGAACACACAACACAAAAGGACATGCACAAATTCCGACGAAGAAGTCCACTCGGATGCCGCAGTCACAACATTACAAGGTAAGATAACACGTACAACACTCATGGTTCAGTCTGAGATGAGTGCGATGGTTGTTATAGCAAGGTTCATGTGAAAGGTCTGTCTGATGTCTGACATAGCAGTCGACACGGACAATGACATCATTAACAACATATACAACACATTAACAACAAGATTCATATAATTGCATGTGAATTAGTTCATACACAAGTACGTAAGTTAAACAACATATATCATTAAGGCAATCAGAGCAGTCCAACTACAATAACAACATATGCATGAAAATGTGTTGGCTCTTATTATATAAAGAAGTGTAAGTTTCAATCATAAAATACATCCATGTAAACCCACTAGCCCCAACAATGGAACATTACAACCACATCCGCCTGCTCCTCCAAAGAGATGTACTAGCTCCATGTAGTGGGGAAGCTAAGGCATGTTACAATACTGTCCAAGC
>APFE030050585.1:55984-102742 GCA_000404065.3 Pinus taeda
TTGACCCCTTCATCCAACTCGTCTGCTAACATGCACATGGTCTTCTTGGGTGCAGATGAAATGGCAACAAACTGATGCATAGTTTCCATGTTGATATTCAAGTGTGTACTAGTGGTCATGTGCATCAACTTGCCGAAGTACCCGTTTGGCTCCAGTTGGACTTACTTCTTGTCTTCACCTTGGTGAGTGCATTGAATGGGTTGGATTACATGCCTGTGCACAATGACATTCATGCTGTTGAATCCCTTACATGCGATCAACCACACTTCTCACCATGTCTGCTCTGTGTTAGCTGCTGGGATGGATCTTTAACTTGTTCGAGCGCAGTTTCATCCATGAGCACACATTGCACCCACTGCTGTTCCTGATCCTGCTGCAAATCATTCATCTATCTGCGCAACTTCATGTTCTTCCTAAGTTGCTGCTTCAACACATGCAACTCCTTCTTTGTTACATATTCTACCTTCGGGCGATATTCATGTCACGTTGTCACTCCATAGCTAGAGTCTCTAAAGTTGCTTTCATCATTAATGGACCTACTTGAGCTTGCAACCTTGTTCTGCCTCCGTGTTGTCAACAACCCTCCTCTTGCATTTGTTGCATTTGGTATGTTGTCTTTAGCTGTTGTTCGTGATTCTGCTCACTACGATGCTGCCGCTTGATGTCCTTGTCTATGAACAACTTGATGTCTTCGTGAGTAGGCAAGCTCATAGACACTTGATCGACGACATCCCAAAGCGCGCTCTGAATGGTGGCCTCATCTCCGCTCTCCTGGAAACCATTGTACCTATATTGTTGAGAGGAAGATGAACACCTACGATACCTAGAGAAATGGAAACACTAATAGCAAGCAATCTATCAGTCGAAAACCAAAATGAACATGAGAACTGACTTGCAACATACCTAGGTGAATGATCATGATGGTTGCACAATTTCAGTTAGGAGGTCGGGAGATCAACTACCAAGGTTGCTCAAGGCATAGTTGGGGCTGCTAGGAGACTGGCTGGTTGGTGGAACTGCACAATGCACAATCTAGTTTGGCTGCTGACTGTTGGGATTGCGTAATGCGCAATTCCAACTAGGAAGGACTGTTAGCCTAGGGACATATTTGCACAATTTCTTGGGCCAAGCAGCCACTATCCTCTAGCAATGCGTAAAATAGTCTTGGAGGCTAGTGCTAGGCAGGAATGCATAAATTTGCTGAGGAAGGTGAGCCTTCCTTTCCCAGATTGCGTAATGCAGCCTTGGTGAAGGTAGAGCTTGGGCCAAGGTTGGCGCGACTCGCCGACGGGCAACTGAAAGCAAGAAAGTCAATGAATGCATGGCGACACTAAGTGATAGCATAAGTGATTAACAATGCATGCAAAACATGAATGAAATATTTAGCAAATAGATCAACATGCTTTCAGGTGAAGCAGTTTTCCGGTTGGGCGAATGTCTGTGCAAAGCAGTTTCAGGCATGCGACAATAGTGAGATAGCAACGAAAACTGAAATAGAACTAGGACAAGCCAATATACATGTAAACAACATTAAGAGTTCAATGAAATCAAGAAAACAATACTCCCACAAGTGAAAACACAAAAAGCGACAGAAATGTAGCACAAGGCATGGGAGCGAGATTACCCCAAAATAGCTGAGCTGAATGTGTTGACTACTCCTAGATGTGATGTGGGATGTCAGATCTACAATTTTGATGTGAGGAATGAGCTCTGTAGCATCAGGTTGATGAGTTTTGATAACATCGAGGTTATGATGCGCATGCCATAAATCTAAGGGAAGCGACACTTGGTGGGAGGCTTCAAAATTGCTCCTTGAATGTAACCCTCTAATTACTAAACATAGATCGCTAAGACAAGGGATGCCTTTGAATGCTGTCTTGGGAGAAGAAGCCCATGCTACAAGTCTGTTTTTCTCAGGCCTAAAGGGAACCAATCAACTCAGCTGCAAATGCAAGAGACTACTCGACTGCTAGAGAAAAATGCGCATTTTTGGCTAGGAGTTGGGCTGGCTACCTAGGAGATTTGCTCAATTTATATGCTAAGTAGTTGACTGATGCCAAAATTTTCACAAATTATAGGCTGAACAACCTCTTTCTAGGAAAATATGTGAAAATCCTGCTGGGAGGGTTGATTGGCAGGATTGCGCAATCTTGGAGACCAATAGGCTGTCAGAGAGGATTGTACAATTTTTGGAGGGAAGGATGGTTGCCATCCATAAATGTGCAATTTTCAAGGGGAAGATGCTCAACTTGCAACTGGATCAAGTCCTGGTGAGCAACCTGTGAGGGGAATGGATCAACTGTGATTGACAGGCCGCCTTTGTATGAGGAAAACTCATGAAGCTTGAGTACTTGACGAAGCAAGACAAAGTGTTGTGAAGGTTGGTAGGGAGGCTCCAAAATGGACTAAGGAAACATTTTGGAGGGTGGTTGTAGCTGCTACAACACTTGGCGACACACTGGTAGAACTATAGCTCTTTGAATGTACCTTGTTCATGAAAAGCAAGTCTAACACCTTTGGAAGTATTGTTCAGCTCTTAGCTCATCCTGGCTTCACACTAACTTGATGTAAGGTGTAGCATCTACCTGACTCTTGGTTTATTGACACACATTCCAAGCCAAGGAAACATAGTTATTTTGATTGGGGTTGAGGGGTATATAGGTGCACAAGCAGTATAGTTGTGATAGTCTTAGTTTCATCTCTGTTGTTGGTCCACTTCTAGCAGGCCTAGATAGTACCCCGGTGGAGTCACATAGGAACACAAGCATGGCTTCGCTGCCAGTGAGCCTAGTCAGTACCTTGACGGAGTTACTTGCATCACCTCGCTACACAGGAAACCTTTCTCTTCTTTCACCTTATTCATTTTTTCATTTGAATTTTTTGACTTTTATTTTTTAAATTTTCATTGTGCATAACACTTATTCATTTCAGAGGTGGAAGAGGGATCCCGACTTATTGAGAGAAGAAGGGATTGTTCCAGTAGAAGTATTTTATTGTATCTCTGACGTGCTTGTTATGGTTTTCTGCCTCACCTTACTCTACTTGGCTGAGCTGAAAAGGGTTAACCCAAAAACAATCGACTAGAGAAGGTGACACTAGTTAGGGTGCAAGCGTTGTGTTTTCACCAAGGCCCACTTTGGACAATACATATTTTCCTTCGACGTATCATGGAATAAAAGTAACAAGCTCACCATATAGAGGCAAGATGATGGATAATCAAGTAGTGATAGTTGTACAAGCCCTCTTGCACTTTTCCCAGTTCATTTCATGAGTCACACATGGTTTCATGCAAACTAACCTACGAACGAAACAAGCAAACGAACCAACAATCAACAAAAAAAAGCAAGAGAAGAAGTAAAAAATGAAAGAAAAGCAAGTAACAAACAAGCAAGCAAACACACATGAAAAAAAAGCATGTAAGCAAACAAGCATGCAAGCAAAAAACTGAAAGAAAACACTACTCCTACTCCTACACTAACAATGCATGGGCCTGATCATGTGAAGTGATACTTCCAATGCAGCTACTAGTGCAATGGTAGACCCATGTAGGTGAAGGCTTGGTCTGCAAGAAACCCAGTTGTCTAGACCAAAAACCAAGAAAGATATAACAATTAAGACAACCACACTTCATGTTTCAAATTGTCCACAGGACATAAGTGAGTGCATGTGCATGATGGGCAGTCCATAGACTTATTGTGGTGCTGTGTGACACTATGTGAGACTTTGAAGCATAAGGACGCTCTTGACTGAGACATGCAAGCAAACGAAAAAAACAAAGATAACTTGCGTTGCACGTGAGTGCTTGAAATGTAAGACTCCTCCAATGCATGAGCAATGGGATTGTGCAATTCAAGTGGAGGAAGTGTGATCTGTGTGTGAGATTGATCCTGAGTGCATACAAATGAGTGATGAGGAGCCTTGGGTGATTGAATGATTTCCTGATAGGGAGCGAAACCAACCTCAGGACAACGAGGGCCTGACATAACCATTAGCTCGGGCTGAAGTGCCATTACGTTCTGTGGGGTTTCGACTGTGTTGACAAATGGATCTTCATAGACCAGTGCCTTAGATAGATTAAAAATGAGTGAATCAACATCATGATCGGATGATGAGGTGAAGTGATCACGAAAACCAAGATTAGAAAATTGAGGATTTTGGTCAGCATCCTCATGATTTTATGAATCACATAGAGGGGTAGATGGTAAGAAAGGATGTTCATCCTCTGCATTTCTGGAAAGAGCAGATGACAGATCAAGTGGATTTTCAATGAATGACTGATCCTGTCTATTGTTGGATGATGGGCTAACATACAATGTGTCTTGCGAAAGATCAACAATGGGTGCATCTGTAGATGAAGACACACATGAAAAATCATGGATGGCAGGTTCACCAACGATGTTAGGAAATAATGGAGGGGGCTCGAATGGAATGGAGTCATCCTTCACCGAGTGTTGATGCCCAAGCTCCCATTCATACTCTTCATTAATGACAACGCATGTTGGTTGTGCAACACAAACTCCGGTAGTGGGTTGTTCCTCATTCACAAGAAGTGAAGAGTCTGGAATGGACGAACAAAAGACAACATCATCCAGAGGAACACTTGGGTGCGAAGATAGAGGTCATAGAAAATAAATCCTGTGAGAACTCGAAGGACTCACAACAAAATCTGCACGAAAATTGAGTGGAGTGATGTTGTAAGAGTGCGAAGGTTGAATAGGTGTACAATCATGCTCCTCAGCATCACGGGGCAATGGTGGAGTTATTGAATGAGAGGGAGGTGGATAGTCAGTTGAGACAATGCCCACTCCCACATGAGATTGCACAACTCCATCAATAAAGAAGGTTGAGCGAGGCTTGATCTAAAAATTTCTCTTGGGATGGGCAGATTTCTTAAGGCAATACTCGAGCTAGTCCCAAAGATAACAAAATATCATTTGGCTCCTTGGAGCGTGAAACTGCAAGTCACGGAAGTGCTGCCAAAAATCAATAACTATTCATGCGGAGCCCTCTGTTGCTGTAATAGATTCTGGTCAAGATGGTCTGGATCAAAATGATAGAACATGTCTTTAATAATATCACAAAAGTTCTCACATGAGTGCATGGAGTCAGCTGGTAGGCTGAGCACCCAACAAAATGGAGATTCGTGAAGTGTGTATAAAAGCAACAAACTGACATGTTCGTCAGTAAACTCATCTTCCTCATAAATCATGGAGATAAAGTTACGTAAGTGCTTAGGCCAAGCCACTTCACCTTCACCATCATATGTGTGAATGGACAAAATATTGAAAAGCTTCCCCGAGATGGAGACATCTTCACGATTTGAAAAACACTGCGAGGGAAGAAGAGTGCAAGACTCCATGAAAGATATGTAAAGGTTCAAAATTGGATGAGTGGAAACAACTTTTCATCAGGCCCTCCTTTTAGCACCAGAAATGTTGACGGTGCTGGACCTGCCAACATGTTAAGGAGATCTCCTCGGTAATAAGTCCCAATTAGACCTCAAACCGTTTGGTGTAGGAGTCCCAGCAGTGGGTCGTAAGGTAATGGCTTGACCATGATGTCGTATAGAGGCAAGTAATATAACTCTATCAGTAGCAAGGGTGTGACTGATGCAGCGAGTCAAGGAAGGTGTATGAGGGGTTCTAACACTTCGAATGGAGAAGAAGGTGAAGATGAATTCTAGGTTGAAAGGGATTAGTCCCAACTCAGCTAGGAACACACAACACAAAAGGACACGCACAACTTCTAGTGGAGTAGTCCACTCGGATGTAATAGTCACATCATTACAAGGTAAGATAAGACGTACGACACCCACAGATCAGTCTGGGACGAGTGCGATGATTGTTACGACAAGGTTCATGTGAAAGGTTTGTCTGCTATCTGACAGAGTAGTTGACATGGAAGGTGACAACATTAACACATACAACACATTAACAACAAGATTCATATAATTGCATGTGAATCAATTCATACACAAGTACGTAAGTTAAAAAACATACATCATTAAGGCAACCAGAGTAGTCCAACTACAATAACAAAGTATGCATGAAAATGTGATGGCTCTAATTATATAAATAAGTGTAAGCCTCAATCACACAATACATCCATGTAAACCTAGTAGCCCCAACAGTGGAATGTTACAACCACATCCGCCTGCTCCTCCAAAGAGATGTACTAGCTCCGTGCAGTGGAGAAGCCAAGGCGCGTTACAATATTGTCCAAGCCATCTTCAAGATAGTCTTAGTAGAAGCTTTGCTGACCAAAAAGCCACTACAATGAGTTATGAGGGAGTATTTATAGCAAAGGGTGGGGTGAGCATTGACATTTCCCTTTGTGACAGTTCAACTACCCTCGTGACTCTTCACCTACTCTATGACTGTTACATCCAACTGTTGAAACTTGACTTACACTTGACATGACTCAACATTACAATGCACATGTACTCATGTGAGACAACATGGCTTGAGCAAGCCTTACAAGACATCATTGACACTTAGTTCGCTGTGGTCAGAACAACTCTTTGACATGCTTGTGATGGTGAAGCTAGTGAGCTGATGCCAAGCTTGGTTGTCCGTGATGGTGTGCATGCACCTCATGGTGATATCTTGCTGAAGTGAACTCTTTCTTTTGTTGCAACCAGTACATTGCTTCGGCCCTTTCATCCAACTTGTTTGCTAACATGCGCATGGTATTCTTGGGTGTAGCTGAACTGGCAGCACACTAGTGCATAGTGTCCATGTTGATCTTTAAGTGTGTGCTGGTGGTCATGCGCATCAACTTGTCGAAGTACCCGTTCGGCTCTAGTTGGACTCGCTTCTTGTCTTCACCTTGGTGAGTGTGTTGAATGGGATGGATTTCATGCATGCGTAGAATGACATGCATGCTATTGAATCCCTTGCATGTGATCAACCACACTGCTCACCATGTCTACTCCATTTTAGCTGCTGGGATGGATATTTAAGTTGTTCGGGCACAGTTTCATCCATGAGCACACGTTGTACACACTACTAATCTTGATCTTGCTACAACTCATTAATCTATCTGTGCAGCTTCATGTTATTCCTAAGTTGCTGCTTTAGCACATGCAACTCCTTCTTTGATACATCTTTTTTCTTCACGCGATCTTCATGTTGCGTCGTCACTCCATAGATGGAGTCTCCAAATTTGCTTTCATCATCAATGGACCTACTTGAGCTGCAACCTTGCTCCATCTCCATGTTGTCAACAACCCTCCTCTTACATTCGTTGCATTTGGTATGTTGTCTTCAATTGTTGTTCATGATGCTACTCACTGTGATGCTGTTGCTTAATGTCCATGTCTATGAACAACTTGATGGCTTCGTGAGTAGGCAAGCTAATAGAAGCTTTGCTGACCAAAAATCCACTACAATGAGTTATGAGGGAGTATTTGTAGCAAAGGGTGGGGTGAGCATTGACATTTCCCTTTGTGACAGTTCAACTACCCTCATGACTCTTCACCTACTCTATGACTGTTACATCCGACTGTTGAAACTTGACTTACACTTGACATGACTCGACATTACAATGCACATGTACTCATGTGAGACAACATGGCTTGAGCAAGCCTTGCAAGACGTCATTGACACTTAGTTCGCTGTGGTGAGACCAACTCTTTGACATGCTTGTGATGGTGAAGCTGGTGAGCTGATGCCAAGCTTGGTTGTTCGTGATGGTGTGCATGCACCTCATGGTGACATCTTGCTGAAGTGAACTCTTTTTTTTGTTGCAACCAATACATTACTTCAGCCCTTTCATCCAACTTGTTTTCTAACATGCGCATGGTATTCTTGGGTGTAGCTAAATTGGCAGTACACTGGTGCATAGTTTCCATGTTGATATTTAAGTGTGTGCTGGTAGTCATGCAAATCAACTTGTCGAAGTACCCGTTCGGCTCTAGTTGGACTCACTTCTTGTCTTCACCTTGGTGAGTGTGTTGAATGGGATGGATTTCATGCATGTGCACAATGACATGCATGTATTGAATCCCTTGCATGCGATCAACCACACTGCTCACCATGTCTGCCCCATTTTAGTTGCTGGGATGTATCTTTAACTTGTTCGGGCATAGTTTCATCCACGAGCACACGTTGCGCACACTACTATTCTTGATCTTGCTACAACTCATTAATCTATTTGTGCAGCTTCCTGTTATTCCTGAGTTGATACTTTAGCACATGCAACTCCTTCTTTGATACATCTTTTGCCTTCGTGAGATCTTCATGTTGCGTCGTCACTCCATAGCCGAAGTCTACAAAGTTGCTTTCATCATCAATGGACCTACTTGAGCTTGCAACCTTGCTCCACCTCCATGTTGTCAACAACCCTTCTCTTACATTCGTTGCATTTGGTATGTTGTCTTCAATTATTGTTCATGATGCTGCTTGCTGTGATGTTGTTGCTTGATGTCCATGTCTATGAACAACTTGATGTCTTCGTGAGTAGGCAAGCTCATAGACACTTGATCGACTGCATCCCTAAGTTTGCTTTGAACGGTGTCCTCATCTCTACTCTGCTAGAAACGATTGTACCTGTACTTCTAAGAGGCAGATGAACACCTCCGATACCTGGAGAAATGGAAACACTCATAGTAAGCAATCTATCAGCAGAAAATCAAAATGAACATGAGAATTGTCTTGCAACATACCTGGGTGAATGATCATGATGGTTGTGCAATTTCAGCGAGGAGGTCGAGAGACCGATTGCCACGACTGCTCAAGGCATAGATTGGGCTGCTGGGATACTGGTTGACTGTTGGAACTACACAATGCACAGTCCATCCTAGCTACTGACTGCCGGGATTGAGCAATGCGCAATTTCAGCTGGGAAGGATTGCTGGCCTAGGGATAGTTCTATGCAATTTCTTGGGCTAGGAAGCCACTATCCACCAAAAATGCGTAAAATAGTACTGGAGGCTAGTGCTGTGCAAATTTGGAGACGAAGGTGAGCCTTCCTTTCCCAGATTGTGCAATGCAGCCTTGGTGAAGGCAGAGCCTGGGCCAAGGTTGGCCCGACTCGCCGACAGGAAATTGAAAGCAAGAAAGTTAATGAATGCATGGTGACACAAAGTGATAGCAGAAGTGATTAACAGTGCATGAAAAACATGAATGAAAGATTCAACAAATAGATCAACATGCATGTGGGTGAAGCAATTCGCTGTTGGGCGAACATCCGTGCAAAGCAGTTTCATGCATGCGACAACAGTGAGATAGCAATGAAAATTGAAATAGAGCTAGGACAAGCTAGTATACATGTAAATGACAATAAGCATTCAAACAAATCAAGAAAACAATACTCCCACCAGTGAAAACACAAAGAACGACATAAATGAAGCACATGGCATAAGAAGCGAGATTACTCCAAAAGAGTTGAGTTGAATGTGCCGATTGCTCCTAGATGTGATGTGGGATGTCAGATCTACAAGGTTGATGTGAAGAATGAGCTTTGCAACATCCATTTGATGAGTTTTGGTAACATCGAAGTTATGATGCGCATGCCACAAATCTAGGGGAAGTGACATTTGGTGGGAGGCTTCAGAATTGCTCCTTGCATGTAACCTCTAACTGCTAGACATAGATCCCTGAGACAAGGGATGCCTTTGCATGTTGCCTTGGGAGCAGCAACCCATGCATGCAAGTCTATTTTTCTCAATCCTAGAGGGAACTCATCAACTTAGCTGCACATGCAAGAGAATTCTCGACTACTGGAGAAAAATACGCATTTATGGCTGGGAGTTGTGCTGGCTGCCCAAGAGATTTGCATAATTTCTAGGTTGAGTAGCTGACTGCTACCTAGATTTGTGCAAATTCTAGGCTGAACAACCTCTTGCTTGGAAAATTTGCGCAAATCTTGCGGGAGTGTTGGCTGGTAGGATTGCGCAATTTTGGAGCCTAGCAGGATGTCAGAGAGGATTGCACAATTTATGGAGGGAAGGTTGGTTTCCCTCCAGACATGCACAATTTTCAAGTGGAAGCTACTCAGGCTGCATCTGGACCAAGTCTAGGTGAGCAACCTGTGAGGGAAATGGATCAACTGTGATTGACAGGCTGCCTTTGTGCGAGAAAAGCTCATGAAGCTTGAGTACTTTACGAAACAAGACGAAGTGCTATGCAAGGTTGGTAGGGAGGCTCCAAAACAAGATAAGGAAAAATTTTAGAGGGTGGTTGTAGCTGCTACAACACCCACCAAGGGATTATAAAGCGTTTGTCCAACCAAGGCTTTCAGGATTGGTAAATCAACACAAGCTATTACATGGCTTCCAAAGTGTTTGTCCAAACAAGGCTCCCAGGACTAGAAAATCAACTCAAGCTGTTACATGGCTTTTAGAGCTTTTTTCCAACCAAGGCTTCCATGAAATAATAATTCAACCCACAACCAAAGGCACAATAAAACCAACCACAAAACAAAAGGAAAATGAACCCACAACACCATGTCTATCCAGGAAATGGAAAGGCTAGGAAAATCCACTATCAATCTAGGAAATCCTCCATGCCAATGGCAGATCATGATAACAAAACCACATGCATATGCTATGCATGCCAAAACTAGTGAGGAAAACATACATGTGACTCAGTATGTGTAAGAAAAACCTATTGTAGCTACTGATCCCATTGTCCTCTTGTGATTTCGTACTCCTCCCTTGCCTTATTTCTCCAAGCATCCAAGTATTCCACACTCTCCAAGAGTGCTCCAAGAAAAATATAAGTGTCCAAGAGTATGAGAGATTAGAATAGAAAATGGCATCAACCCATGGTATTCATCCACCAATGGAATTTACCCATGGTATTGTAAGTGTCATCCACCCATGGCATTGTAAGTGACATCCACCCATGGTATTTTCCCATGGTATTGTGACATCCACCCATGGTATTCATTCACGAATGGAATTGACCCGTCGTATTGTGACATCCACCCATGGTATTCATTCACCAATGGAATTGACCCGTCGTATTGTGACATCCACCTATGGAATTGACCTGTGGTATTGTAACTGGAAAATACTATAAGTAACAAGTCACACTTGGTAAAAGGACAAATTGGCCACCACAATGTAGCTTTTATAGTTATTCTCTGTTTTAATAAAAAGTTTCTTTGTGGTTTTGTTTATTGGGCATTCTCCTCTTTTTCTTCTAGCATTTAAAATTTTTAGATCTTGGGGGCCTCTCCCCCAAAATCCATTTCAATATTTTAGATCTTGGGGGCCTCTCCCCCAAAATCCATTTTAATCTCTTAGATCTTGGAGGCCTCCCCATAAGATCTGGATCAGTGGCATCAGAGCAGGTTATGATTCCATGGGAATGGGGGTTTGATGAAGATTTCAATTTCAGAATTTTCAGCAATATTTAACAAAATTCAAGCATGTACTACATCCTCCACAAATCATTTTCTTGGGCCAAGCGGGAATAATTTTTCTTTTTTCATTTTTTTGCAGGAATGGTTTTGGGTGGCTAGTTTGCAGATAAGATCTGAAATTTTTGGTGAAAAATTTACAAAAACAAATAATATATCTGGATTCCTTGCAAAATAATACCCAAATTCAAAAAACAAATCGACCGAATCGAAGTCCGGATGAGGGAGATATCGTTGATTCAAAATCAGTTATGTTGCAGAAATGTTTCTGATGACAATTCGTGGATGGTGGCTCTCCTATATTTTTTTGCAATTTTGGTGCATACTTTCAAAAAGTGATTGTAGATCTGAGCTCCTCTCGAAAAATTGTTCAATTTCAAAAAAACAATGGGTCGAATTGGAGTTTATATTTGGGAGATATAGCTGATTTAAAATCATCTATTTTTGAGAACTTCTGTGACATGAAAGAGTTGTAGCTCGAATATGCTATTCTAGAGTGTCCAGTTAGGGATTTCCAACACATGGGGAGATGCAAAATGGTCCTTATTTTTCTAAAAATAGGTTACAATAAATATTCTGAGTTATATTGATCGAGTTATTTCCATTTTAAACCTGGAGCAGCATTCAGAGTGGGTTCCCTTTGGAGACGTGCCCTCCCAACCCATTTTAGTAGGCACCTACTTCACATTCATCAGTTTCAACATAGAAGTATTTGGCTTGGGTTATTTGGAGACGTGGCCTCCCACCCCATGTTATGTAGGCACTAGCTACTTCATTAACAACCAACATCATGATTATGGGTCAACCGCAAAAAATCCTTGTCATCGAAGTCGATTTGCTAGGCTGCACACTATTAGTATCATAGTTGGCCACAAGAATTACATGGTATCTCTATCCTCGGATTTTCATTTGTCATGGTTATGGGTCATCCACAAATCCACACTTCATCGAAGTCCATTTTCTAGGCCACACATTTTTAGTATCACAGTTGGCCACAAGCACTACAAGGTATCTCTATCCTCGGATCTTCCTTCGTTAGGGTTATGGGTCATCCACAAACCCACACTTCATTGAAGACCATTTTCTAGGCTGTACACTATCAATATCACAGTTGGTCACAAGAATTATAGGGTATCTCTATCCTCAAATCTTCGTTCATCATGGTTATGGGTTAACCACATAAAACCTTTCTCTTTAGTGGCTCTTCATATTCAACAAAGGCCTCACAGGAGGGAACTTCATGCGATGGGGACCATTGCTTCTTAAGGAGGGAGAATGATCCGAATAGAAAATTTCATCAACCCATGGTTTTCATCCGCTCATGTTATTCATCCCCCATGGAATTTACCCATGGATTGTAAGTGGCATCCACCCATGGTATTGTAAGTGACATCCACTAATGGTATTCAATAACCCATGGTATTTGCCCATGGTATTGTGACATCCACCCATGGTATTCATTCACCCATGGAATTGACCAGTGGTATTGTAACTGAACAATACTATAAGTAACAAGTCGCATTTTGTAAAAGGACAGATTTTCCACCATAATGTAGCTTTTACAATTATTCTCCATTTTAATAAAATGTTTCTTTGTGGTTTTGTTTATTGGGCATTCTCCTCTTTTTCTTCTGGCATTTCAATTGTTCAGATCTTGGGGCCCTCTTCCCCAAAATCCATTTCAATCTTTTAGATCTTAGGGGCCACTCCCCCAAAATCCATTTCAATCTCTTAGATCTTGGAGGCCTCCCCCCAAGATTTGGATCAATGGTATCAGAGTAGGTTATGATTCCATGGGAATGAGGGTTTGATGAAAATTTCAATTTCAAAATTTGCACCAACATTCAACAAAATTAAAGCATGTGCTACGACTTCCACAGACCATTTTCTTGGAATAAGCATGATTAATTTTTCATTTTTTCATTTTTTTGCAGGAATGTTTTTGGGTGGCTATTTTGCAGATAAGATCTGAAATTTCTGGTGGAAATTTACAAAACAAATAAAAGATTTGGATTCCTTGCAAAATAATACCCAAATTCAAAAAACAAGTATACCGAATGGGAGTCCGGATGAGGGAGATATCACTGATTTAAAATAAGCGATGTTGTAGAAATGTTTCTGATGACAATTCGTGGACGTTGGCTCTCTTATATTTTTTTGCAATTTTGGTGCATAATTTTAGAAAAGTGATTGTAGATCTGATCTCCACTCAAAAAATCATTCAATTTAAAAAAAACAATGGGTTGAATCGAAGTTTGGATTTGGGAGATATTGCTGATTTAAAATTATTTATTTTTCAGAACTTTTGTGACGCGGAAACGTTGCAGCTCGAATCTGCAATTCCAAAGTATCCAAATAGGGATTTCCAACACATGGGAAGATGCAAAATGGTCCTTTTGTTTCCAAAAATAGGTTATAATAAAAATTTTGAGTTATATTGACTGAGTTATATCCATTTTAAATCTGGAGAAGCATTCAGAGCGGTTTCCCTTTAAAGATGTGACCTCCCAACCCACTTTAGTAGGCACCTGCTTCACATTCATCAGTTTCAACATAGAAGCATTCATCTTAGGTTCTTTAGAGAGTTGCCCTCCCACTCCATGTTATGTAGGCACCTTCTACTTCATCAACAATCAACATCACGATTATGGGTCAACCACACAAAATCCTTGTCATCGCAAGTCCATAATTGTCTCATTTGCGATAGGACAGCACATTGTTAGTATCACAGTTGTTCACAAGCATTATAGGGTATCTCTATAATTGGATCTTCATTTGTCATGATTATGGGTCATCCACAACCCACACTTCATCAAATACCATTTTCTAGGCTGCACATTTTCAGTATCACAGTTGGTCACAAGCATTACAGGGTATCTCTATCCTCGGATCTTCATTCATCATGGTTATGGGTTAACCACATAAAATCCTTCTCTTCAATGGCTCTTCATATTCAACAAAGTCTTCACAGGAGGGAACTTCATGCAATGGGGACCATTGCTTCTTAAGGAGGGAGGAAAGATCCGAATAGAAAATTGCATCAACCCATGGTATTCATCCACCCATGTTATTCATCCACCCATGGAATTTACCCATGGATTGTAAGTGGCATCCACGCATGGTGTTTATCCACCCATGGTATTCATTAAACCATGGTATTGTGACATCCACCCATGGTATTCATTCACCCATGCCATTGACTCGTGGTATTGTGACATCCACCCATGGTATTCATTCACTAGTGGAATTGACCCGTGGTATTGTAACTGAAAAATACTATAAGTAACAAGTCGCATTTTGTAAAAGGACAGATTGGCCACCACAATGTAGCTTTTATAGTTATTCTTCGTCTTAATAAAATGTTTCTTTGTGGTTTTTTTTATTGGGCATTCTCCTCTTTTTATTCTGTCATTTCAATTTTTCAAATCTTGGGGGCCTCTCCCCCAAAATCCATTTCAATATTTTAGATCTTGGGGGCCTCTCCCCCAAAATCCATTTCAATCTCTTAGATCTTGGAGGCCTCCCCCAAGATCTGGATCAGTGGTATCAGAGCAGGTTATGATTCCATGGGAATGGGTGTTTGATGCAAATTTCAATATAAGAATCTGCAACAATATTCAACAAAATTCAAGCATGTGCTACGTCCTCCACAGATCATTATCTTGGCCCAAGTGGGAATAATTTTTCTTTTTTTCATTTTTTTGCAAGAATGTTTTTGGGAGGCTAGTTTGTAGATAAGATCTGAACCTTTTGGTGAAAAATTTACAAAAAAAATAACAGATCTAGATTCAAAAAATAATTGGTCGAATTGGAGTCTGGATGAGGGAGATATCTTTGATTTAAAATAAGCTATGTTGCAGAAATGTTTCTGACGACAATTCGTGGACGGTGGCTCTCCTATATTTTTTTCCAATTTTGGTGCAGAATTTCAGAAAAGTGATTGTAGATCTGATCTCTAAAAAAATCATTCAATTTCAAAAAAACAATGGGTCGAATCAGAGTTCAGATTTGGAAGATATCATTGATTTAAAATCATCTGTTTTTCAGAACTTTTGTGACGCGAAAACATTGCAGCTTGAATCTACGAATCTAGAGTGCCCAGATAGGGATTTCCAACACATGGGAAGATGCAAAATGGTCCTTTTTTTTCCATAAAAAGGATATAATAAATATTATGAGTTATATTGACCGAGTTATGTCCATTGTAAATTTGGAGCACCATTCAGAGCAGGTTCCCTTTGGAGACGTGTCGTCCAGACCCATTTTAGTGGGCACCTGCTTCACATTCATTAGTTTCAACATAGAATCATTCGGCTTCGGTTCTTTGGAGAAGTTCCCTCCAACCCCATGTTATGTAGGCACCTGCTACTTCATCAACAACGAACATCACGATTATGGGTCAACCACATAAAATCCTTGGCATCGAAGTCCTTTTGCTAGGCCGCACACTGTTAGTATCACAGTTGGTCACAAGCACTACAGGGTATCTCTTTCCTCAGATCTTCATTTTTCATGGTTATGGGTCATCTATAAACCCATACTTCATCGAAGTCCATTTGCTAGGATGCACATTGTCAGTATCACTGTTGGTCACAAGCATTATAGGGTATCTCTATCCTTGGATCTTCGTTCATTAGGGTTATGGGTCATCCACAAATCCACATTTCATTGAAGTCCATTTTCTAGGCTGCACACTGTCAATATCATAGTTGGTCACAAGCATTACATGGTATCTCTATTCTTGGATCTTCATTCATCATGGTTATGGGTTAACCACATAAATCCCTTCTCTTTAGTGGCTCTTTATATTCAACAAAGGCTTCGCAAGAGGGAACTTCATGCAATGGGGACCATTGCTTCTTAAGGAGGGAGGAATGATCTGAATATAAAATTACATCAACCCATGGAATTTACCCATGGTATTGCAAGTGGCATCCACCCATGGTATTTATCCACCCATAGTATTATAAGTGATATGCACCCATGGTATTGTGACATCCACCCTTGGTATTCATTCACCTACGGAATTGAACTGTGATATTGTGACATCTACCCATGGTATTCATTCACCCATGGAATTGAACTGTGGTATTGTAACTGAAAAATACTATAACAAGTCACATTTTATAAAAGGGTAGATTGGCCACCACAATGTAGCTTTTACAGTTATTCTCCGTTTTAATAAAAAGTTTCTTTGTGGTTTTGTTTATTGGAAATTCTCCTCTTTTTCTTCTGGCATTTCAATTTTTCAGATCTTGGGGGACTCTCCTCCAAAATCCATTTAAATCTTTTAGATCTTGGGGGCCTCTCCCGCAAAATCCATTTCAATCTCTTAGATCTTGGAGGCCACCCCCCAAGATCTGGATCAGTGGTATTAAAGCAGGTTATGATTCCCTGGGAATGAGGGTTTGATCCAAATTTCAATTTCAAATTTTGTAGCAATATTCAACAAAATTCAAGCATGTGCTACGTCCTTCACATATAATTTTGTTGGGCCAAACGAGAATATTTTTTCTTTTTTCTTTTTTCATTTTTTTGCAGAAATGTGTTTGGGTGGCTAGTTTGTAGATAATATCTGAAATTTTTGGTGCAAAATTTACCAAAAAATAAAAATAATATATCTGGATTCCTTGTGAAAAAATTCCCAAATTAAAAAAAAAAATTGGCCGAATCGGAATCTGGGTGAGGGAGATATCGATGATTTAAAATCAGCTATGTTGCAGAAATGTTTGTGACAACAATTCGTGGATGGTGGCTCTTCTATATTTTTTGCAATTTTGGTGCATAATTTCAAAAAACGTGATTATAGATCCGAGCTCCTCTCAAAAAATCATTTAATTTCAAAAAAACAATGGGTTGAATCAGAGTTCATATTTGGGAGATATCACTGATTTAAAATCATCTATTTTTCAGAATTTTTGTGATGCAGAAACATTGCAGCTCGAATATGCAATTCTATAGTGTCTAGATAGGTATTTCCAACACATGGGAAGATGCAAAATGGTCCTTCTGTTTCAAAAAGTAGGTTATAATAAATATTGTGAGTTATATTGACTGAGTTATGTCCATTTTAAATCTGGAGTAGCATTTAGAGCGGGTTCCCTTTGGAGACATGCCCTTCCAACCCATTTTAGTAGGTACCTGCTTCACATTCATTAGTTCTAGCATAGAAGCATTTGGCTTGGGTTCTTTGGAGACGTGCCCTCCCACTCCATGTTATGTAGGCACCTGCTAATTCATTAACAACCAACATCACGATTATGAGTCAACCACATAAAATCCTTTTCATCGAGGTCCATTTGCTATGTCGCACACTGTAAGTATCACAGTTGGTCACAAGCATTATAGGGTATATCTATAGTTGGATCTTTGTTTGTCATGGTTATGGGTCATCCACAAACCCACACTTCATCGAAGTCCATTTGCTAGGCCGCACACTGTCAGTATCACAATTGGTCACAAGCATTATAGGGTATCTCTATCCTCGGATCTTTATTCATCAGGGTTATGGGTCATCCCCAAACCAACTCTTCATCGAAGTCCATTTGCTAGGCCGCACACTATCAGTATCACAGTTGGTCACAAGCATTATGGGGTATCTTTATCCTTGGATGTTCGTTCATCACGGTTATGGGTTAACTACATAAAACCCTTCTCTTCAGTGGCTCTTCATATTCAACAAAGGCTTCATAGGAGGAAACTTCACACAATGGGGACCATTGATTCTTAAGGAGGGAGGAATGATCTGAATAGAAAATGGCATCAACCCATGGTATTCATCCACCCATGGTATTGTAAGTGGCATCCACCCATGGTATTGTAAGTGACATCCACCCATGGTATTCATTAACCCATGGTATTTGCCCATGGTATTGTGACATCCACCCATGGTATTCATTCACCCATGGAATCGACCTGTGGTATTGTGACATCCACCCATGGTATTCATTAACCCATGGTATTTGCCCATGGTATTGTGACATCCACCCATGGAATTCATTCACCCATGGAATTGACCCATGGTATTGTGACATCCACCCATGGTATTCATTCACCCATGGAACGACCCATGGTATTGTAACTGACAAATATTATAAGTAACAAGTTGCTTTGTAAAAGGATAGATTGGCCACCACAATTTAGCTTTTATAGTTATTCTTCGTTTTAATAAAAAGTTTCTTTGTGGTTTTTATTGGACATTCTCCTCTTTTTTTTCTGGCATTTCAATTTTTTAGATCTTGGGGGCCCCTCCTCCAAAATCCATTTCAATATTTTAGATCTTGGGGGCCTCTCCCCCAAAATCCATTTCAATATCTTAGATCTTAGAGGCCTCCCCCCAAGATCTGGATTAATGAGAGAGGGAGAGAGAATAATATTAGAGCTCCAAAACTGAACTGACAAAAATCTGCACTGAAAAGCTCTCCCACTGATCCTCAAAAGCCTTTTTATCAACAATGCCTCTATTTTCTTCATTTTCCATGATTTTCCTTCGTTTTCCTCCTCACATGCAACTTGTGACCTTTCACCTTCCGTTTCTCCTAATTTCCATGATTTTCATAAACAAATGTGCCAAAAATGTCATTTTTCCTTTCCAAAGCCTTTTCCATTTCCTTTTACAAATTCCCTTAGTCCTAATAACTGAAATGACCACCCACTAGGATGTTTTTCCCAACACTTGGCTTGGAATACATGTCCCATGATCGTGGTCTTATATATTTTTACATGAATTTTTAACTAGGGCGGTTAAAGTTTACAATAGTCTTTGTCTCCTCCACTCTAGTTGAGAAATTCGAATTCCATGCATGTCTATTCTATTTTGAGTTCACTGATTAGTTAAATACCATATATCTAAGTTAGATTATTGTCTCACTACTCAATAGACCTTCAACTAAATCTATTAATTCTTAAAGGTTAGTTAACTGATTAAAACTGAAAATAACTAAAACTAGATTGCTAAATTTAGCAATCGACACATCCATGAATGAAATCTAAACCCACTAACTTGAATTTGTTGATCTAATTGCGTGACAAGATCAATGTCAAATTGGTTAACTAACTCCAAGTTGTCCTACTGATGTGGAAATTTGATTTATTCAATTTGACTAAGGCTAAAGTTAAATTGAGCCTTTCTTGTTACACTTTCTATCACTCCCAATTAGTAAGAAAGGGATTTTTCACCAACCCTATCCTACACCTGTGGAATTCAAATTTACCTCTTGAAAATTCCATTTTCAAGATGTTAGTGTTGTCAAGGTTAATCCTCTCTACAGAAAAATATGATCCGTCTAGCCCAATGAGTGGGAGAGGATGAATTTATAGGCTGGGAAAGGGAGTTAGGACCTCTCCAAAGATAGGATTAGGCCCTCATCTCAAGGAGGTAGCTCATGGGGATAAGACCAAGAGGCCAAGTTGGGAGGATTAGACCTCATCTATGCCAAACAACCTCCAGCTTGTCGCTCTGGAAGCTTCTATATCACAAACTTTCTCATCCTTTTTGGGAAAATTACCTCTTTGGGATCATCGCTGGTATGTAAGGGAACAAAGCAATGCCATCACTAGTCAAGTACAGTGTAACACGTGACCATCGTTTTTTAAGTCTTATAAGAGTGATGATTCTCAATTTAGGGTTTTAGAGCTATTTCTTTAGGGGAAGCTCAAGGAATTTTCCAATCAATGTGTTAGGAGGGATCTGAGCTGTATAAATGAATGAGTACACCGCATAATGGTCATGTTTCGAGCACTTTGGGGTATATCGCAGAAAAGTGTAGGAGGTGTGACAAAATAATATGTAACACATGCCCCCTAAAGCATGAAGGCAGAACAAGAAGTGATGGTTAAGATGCTTTACGAGCTTTTGCAAGGACGGGGACACACATTGTCAGGAGACGTACAAGTCAAGGACACATATATATATACATATCTTAGAACAAGACATGAATCTATGGCATGGGTGTAGCCATACATATGATGAAGACTATATGAAAATATCCATGATATGGGTGCAACCATCCAAACAACGAGGATCATCATAAATATAAAGTCCCACGGTATGGTCACAACCATCCGTATAATAGAAACATGTTTACAATCATGAACAACATATATCTCCACACAACCTGAGTCATATTAAACAAGACTCAGGATCTTGCGCTCCATCCCGACTCGATCAAAGTACGAATTCTAACATGTGAATGAACATGTTGAAGTCAAACAAACTAAAAAGCCAAATGATTACTGACAAATGATGTGGACCGTTAACAGGTACGAGAGAAATGACCAATCATGACAATGGATCTCAAAGTACAATAGTACAATACATGAATGTGATAATGAAGCTGAAGTCAAACATTCGTGGAATCATCCGATCGAAAGCCAGTGATGAAGACCTGTCGTTGGATGCGAAGAACTTGCTATTCATACATGCAAGATCTAAGGTACTGAAAGGGAGTTTTTAAGTCATCTTCCTAGATAATGAGCTGAAGTGGATATGAAGCGACCCATCAAAGGAGGGAAATGATGAATCCCCCATCATCGACATGAATAAAGTGGAATAATTTTCAAGACTGTAACAATGACTCAAATGATGTATATCTAAATAACTGCAGATTGGAGTTCTTTTGAACACTGGTGACACTCCAGAGTGTGGCAACATTTGTCTAGACATAGGACTAATGGTCATGATGACAAAATGGAATAGTCAAATCAGAGGGAAAAATGGATCACCCAAACCTAAGAAGACAAGTGACCGAGTGAAGATATCCCAAACTCGACATGGGAGTAGAAGAGTGTTATGTTCAAGAGTGACATGTTGCCTATACAAAATATGTTTCATCTTCATTCATCCCCACTATTTCTAGCGAGTACCCCAATTCTTTTTATCACAAGATTGAAGGGGATAGCAAATACTTGTCATGTTATTTCATTCCTCGAATGAATATGTCCTAGTAATTTTTACGAGCCCTAGGAAGGAGAAGCTCAGTCTCATCATGGTGATGAGCATTTCGTCGTAAAATTTTAAAGAGTTTGATGTAAGACAAACTTGGTGTCCTTTTCATGTTTAGAGAGTTTGAAAAAGAAATAGAAAAGAAAACTCCATCATGTCCCTTTTCGTAATTCGTCTCTCGAATCCGAAAATTTAGAAAAAAATATCCGAGAGCACCTCTTGACCATGTCGATCAATGTGTACCTTTTTCTTAAATAGTCAATCTCAACCCGAAAAAGGGGTAAACGTATACTGAGGTGACGTCGATTCATTTACTTTAACGAGTTCAAAATGACAAGTACTCTGAAATCTTTTCAATTTTTGAGAGTTAGAAAAGAGCTCAAAGATGACTCTAGGGGGTTCCTTTTTCGTTTCTTTAATGAGTCCGGAAAGGAGATAAAAGAAAACTCGCAAGAATCAGCCAATAATGATCACTGTTCACTTGAAGGTACCTGTGACAGGACAAAGAAACGAAACCATCACTGATATTGACAAAAATGAATTTCAAAACTTATAAATAACCAAAAGTAATTTTATTTGTTACCATTTTACCATCGTAAGCTCTGAAAGTGCATTTGTGCCCTAATTTTCTCGATTTTCAAGAGGCCATTACAGGAGATCTAGAGTGCCATTTCGCGATCGTCTACAACAGGTAAGAGGCCCATATTGTCTCTTGCATTTTATCACCTTTTTATGTGTTTTTAATGGAAACTATTTCTATAAGGGATGATTTTCAATTTTTAGGGTGTCGATGATCATCACGGGTATGGTCGTTGGACCTGTGATGATCGCACCCCAACTAAAAGGCCTGCATGATGATATCACTCTGTTAACAAAAATAGGCGCGACGATGCCAAGGCAAAATTTTTGGAAGAAAAACCTTATTTTCAAGCAAAAAATATTTGATTTACTCCATGAAAAAAGCATTAATTGGTGTTAAATGGTGTGTTGTAGGAGATCATGGTTCTAGAAAGGAAAGAAAGAGGCCATGAGGCCTAAGACCACCAATAAGCTCAAAATCATGAATGCATCAATTCTCTAAGGAACTGTGGGTTGCTAAAGTTCTTCAGAACCACATGGTTAAGAGCCCAAATTGAATTTCTATCCTATTTGATCAATATTTGGGATGTAGATCGAGAGATCTTCCTCATAAAATTCCAGGAACTAGAACTTGAGGAGGTAGATATCTACTTCATCATAGGAATATCCCAAAGAGGAGAAGTGATTCAACTCTTTGGATCTTACCCAGGAGTTGATAGTACTAGACCTCTAATCCAGAGGTATTGTCTAGGTGCCAAAATGACCAATGGAGGCAAGGTGAAGACAATGACAATCACCAACAACCATCACTTGAGAACGATCTTGTTCACTATGGTGTATGTATTTGGCATGCAAGCCTTGCATGAGGCTTCGAAATCCCAGTTCCAGTATGCTATTGCGTGTTTGACCCCCACCATATTTAATTGGTGTGGAGGCCTTATGGAAAATATGAAAAGATAGATGACCAAGGGGAAGCATGGACACCTAAAGAAATTCAGGTTCGGTTCGATACTGGTGACCTTACTTTTAGAGTGAGTGCCCTTATTTTGGTATTAGTGGGCAATGGTACCAAATCCTACCCCGCGCGATCTGAAACTAGTGAGATGGAGTCAACTCATGCCTCGAGGAGCAACAGGTCAGCATATGCATTACGCACCACAATTTTTCACTTGGCTAGAATGCCAACTACTCAAGGTAGACGACTATGCTTATGCTGGCATGAATTTTAGGTGGGATCCAGATCTACCTTTGCAACCAGGAGAACAGTGGACAGATGCAGGAAAAAATATGTTTTTTGTATTTTTTCAAGTTTTATGATATTTTGTAAAAGTGTAGATTGAGACTCAACTAGTGATAAATGTGCAGATGTGAGACCAGAGAGACCACTTGATATGTCACCAATAGCATGACGCGTTTCTCATCAGATAGTGGGCGTAGACTATGAAGAAGGGGTAAACCCCTTAGCTGAGATGGAGTGCAACCTGGAGGTGATAACTCGAGGAGGCCCAAAGTGTGCCACTATTGATGAGGTGCCACTGCATTGGTAGAGACATGTAGTGGGAGTATATATGAGACTGCATTGGTTTTTAGGTTGAATGATTAGAGTGGTTGCATGCTATCATGAGCACCGTGCAGGTTGATAGCCTTTCTAGCCCTCTTACAGATTTTGTAGGCTTTGAAAGCCAAGTGTCCCAGAACACTCTATTGTTTGATATCTTGAATGTAAACACTCTAATAGACACAATCTCTCTCTCTCTCTCTCTCTCTCTCTCTCTCTCCTCTCTCTCTCTCTCTCTATAATATATATATATATATTATATATATATATATATACATACATATACATATGCTGTTTTATTTTCTACTTATGTGTCCATAATTTGATCAGTTTTATAAATGACTCAAATGCCTATGAAGAATTTTTTTTCTAATGCATCCGTTAATGTATTTAAATTATGTGGAATATGGTGATATGTGATGAAATCACTATTTCTTTCCAGTAATCAAACACGTGGATACATACACAATATTTTTGGATTTCTTACTGAGTAATGATTATTTAACTATAATACAACGAGCTATGAATCTAACTTGAAAACTAAATCCCTAATGCCAAGAGAAACTGCTTCTGACAAGAGTTCAATGACTACATTGGATTCAACAACATTGTTAGTTGTTTGACCAAGGCATGTACCTGGTAAGTAATCAACTTGCAATTAGGGGCATAGAGTACCATGACAAGCACCATCAACAAAACCAACGTAATGGCTTGACGACATCTGCAAACCAAGTGGAACACAAGGTAAGAATAAAAACACATGTCTGCAAAGAAAACAAACACACCAAAACTCAAAATGCACACTAATGAATTGACACACTAATGTACAAAAATTCATTACAAAAATTTCACGCATAAAAATTTTAGATGGAGTCCATTTTCAGACTCAGGTAATCAATCAACAGAGAATAAAACCGTAGTTTCATAGTTGACATAACATGTCAGTATCGACTCGACCAATTAATAGAGTAAAACTCATAAAAGGCTATGCCCCCATGCCCCTCGGGTGAGTGAGGGTTACGAGTCATAAGATGAAAACACCATTGCGATTATGGGCAAGTAGTAGAGAATCAATGAAAAAATCTCATGAAAGGAGGCAAGAAAAATTTGAAGTCATGATGAGGAAAGGGCACCACCATTTGAAATATTTTGACAATTTCGGGTTGGAATGAAATATCAATGGGTAGGGTTGCAGTAATGTTTCCCATGTTATCCTCTGATAGGACTTGATGCACCAGGACATGTGTTTGAAGTGGAGGCATTGGGCAATGAGAAACAAATGCTTTAAGGCACAAAGGAATCTCACCGAGGTTGGGAAGAAAAGAAGAATGATGATGGAGACCATTCCAAGCAGTTTAGTCCAGAGACATGACCTCAATGATACTCTCATTGGTGGGGAATGTCTCATTCAAAGAATCCAAAGAATCCCAAGAAACAAGCCAAGGAGATGGAACATAAGTATCTAGGTTCATACTGAAAACGACATGACTTTCTGAAGCGGATGTCGAAGCCAAGGGAATTTCTTGATAATTTTTCTCCGATGGACTTAAAATCATAGAATCGCCAAATGAATCAATTTGATCTGGAGTAGGAATAATCCAAGGATTCGTAGAAACCGAGATCAGATTGATTGAAGTAACATTAAGAGGTGGGAGAGTAAAAGTAATCATTAAAGTAGAGTCTTTGAAGAGACCTTCCCCCACACTCTCATAAGCAATCTCAGTATTTCCCACGTAAGGGACATTGCCATTCAATAAACTAGAAGAAAAAAATACAGTTGGTCGATGGTGACAATTTTTCCTTCGTGAGGAAAATGAAGCACTTGGAACAAAGAAGAAACCACAAAAAACATAGCGTGGGTCCATATTTGCCCAAGAAGAAGGTTGTAGCTAAGATTTGCATCTACAACTTCCACTTCTAACTCAATGGTCTTTCCTTCCAATGTAATCGACAAGTTTGGGAGAATATTGTATGGATGGGTGCCTCTACCATCAAAGGCCTCCAAAGTGTTCGAGGATTGGTTAAGAGAAGGAGAGCCAATGGCCTTCCAACACGAAATAGACATGATGCAGGTGGAAGCACCTTCATCAATAACAGTCTGATGGATCGTCTTTCCTTTGATAAGAAGTTGTATCAGAAAAGCAATCTAATGAGGAAGACGAGTTATGTGGTTTTCAAGATCAAAGGTAACTATACTCGAATCGATAGGATCAATAGCACCTATAGAAGACAACAATGAGTTACACTGCATTGGACAGGTTTGGAGAACCTCCAAGGCAGACATTGCTAAAGGTGTTTGAGCTAAATCCTCAACAATATTGTAGTGTTTTGCAACTCTAGCATTCAGATTATAAGATGATTTCCGAAGTACACCCTTGGGAGTTGGTTAGATTACGGAATCACTATTAGGGTGCTCAATATGGAGTGGACTAGAACTAGATGGAGTGGAAGTAGAAGGTATATTAGTGACTTCTTTTTCCACTATATTCTTATGTGGGGTTTGATAGTCCTTTGTTTGAGTAGCAATCGAAATAGGTGATGAACCTTGCATCATGAAAGCTTGGGAACTAGAGGAGGTAGAGGATTGTGGTTGGTCTACCAATCGTGTTTGCTGAGATGGAAAAGGATCTTTTAAAATAGTCAGTCCCTTCCAATAAGTGGTTAAATTCAGAACATCGAGGACAATCCTTGGTGTAATTATCTTCCTCGTAGATGAGGCAAGGATATTTCGGCTTCTTCTTAAAAGCATCATCAACAAATGATTTGGGTGGATCCTATTTTGAGGCATTGGATTTGGCTTTACCTTTTCCCTTTTTCTTACCCTTGGAGGCCTTATCTACTACGGTAGACTGAACAACATGTATCTCAGAGTTTTTACCAGGACTTGGTGAATTTTTCGAAGGATTATTTGAATAGGTGCTTGAAACAAATTTCTGCTTCGAGGAAGCTCTCATGGAAGTCTGAGACACAGAACCAATTACACCATCAACAGGTGGTACATCAGGAGACTTTGACACTGTCAAATCCAAAGATGGTCTTGGAGCATCAAGAAACATCTCATACAACGTGCTAGACTACGAATAGACTAAGTCTAGATACCGAACACATGAAATAACTTGCTCTTCAATAACACATCCACCCATAGCTATATCCTTAGCAATCTTATTAAAAATTGATTTTGTGAACTATTCAGTCAAAAACTTATCAACAATCTCGAATTTGATGAGGCGACGCCTTTGTCTCCATTCATGGATATCATTAGAATTGTGGGTCATGGTATCTTTCTTAAGGGATGTGAGCAAATGAGAGGTAGTTTCATACTGAACTGACAGATTGAAGTGGGTGAGAAAATCCATAGAGAGAGAGTTAAAGTTAGAATAGGTAGCTCGAGGCAACTTGATATACCATTTTGCGGCAGCACCTGTTAAGGTTCTCTGAAAGAGGTGAATATAGATAGAATCGTCAACATATGAATTCGAAGAGCACCATAAGTGATATGTCATAACATGGGCTTGCAGGTCCTCTTTATACTTTCCTTCGAATTTTGGAAATCACTTGGAATTTTAGTTGTAGCTGGAGGCTAGTAAGTCGAATGGAAAATAGGATCATTTGTGAGTCGTGAGACATCGGGCAGCTCCAACATCACCAAGAAATGCAATTGCATGTTGAATGACATATAGGATATTTGAGGAGAGCCAAACTGTGGGTTCCATCATTGCTGGTAAGGAGTTTTCCTCCATAGTGGAGGATTTTGTCCATACAAGACTTGATTTTTCCCGCACTGAGGGTTACCTTGACCATAAGGTGGATTTTGTCCATGGGAGGTTTGATATTGACATACCATAGTAAACTGATAAGTATGGTACACAACATATGGGTTGTAAGGTTGTTGAATCTGTTGACCCTGAACCTGAAGGGATTGACCCTGTTGTTGCAGGGGTCGACCTTGGGCTTACAAGGGATGACCTTGTTGATATGCATATAAAGATTGCTGCTGCAAAGGTTGAACTTGTTGCTGCAAAGGCTATATTTGCTGCTGTAAAGGTTGACCTTGCTACTGCAAAGGTTGGCCTTGTGAGTACAAAGGTTGAGTTGATTGCTAAAAAAATTAATTTTGTTGCTACAAAGGCTGCTGAGACTGTGACAAAGGTTACCCCTGTTGCTGTAAGAGTTTCCCTTGCTACAGCAATGTTTTCCCTTGCTGCTACAAAGTTTGTTGTTGCTGCTACAAAGGTTGCGCTTGCTGCTGCAAAAGTTTTCCTTGTTGCTGCAAGGGTTGTTGGACAAGTCCTTGGGATATACCCTATGGGTATTGGTAATTTTTGAATTGAATCTGACCATATCCACCCAGAATAGCGGATTGACCAGGCTGGACATAAGCTCCTGCTTGAGGAATGTAAGGTAGATTAACCAAGGCTTGTGAACCACATGGGACATAAGTCTATTGGAGTGGAATCTGAGCCATATAAGGGGTCGACCTTGGGCTTACAAGGGATGACCTTGTTGATATGCATATAAAGATTGCTGCTGCAAAGGTTTAACTTGTTGCTGCAAAGGCTGTATTTGCTGCTGTAAAGGTTGACCTTGCTACTGCAAAGGTTGGCCTTGTGAGTACAAAGGTTGAGTTGATTGCTAAACAAATTAAGTTTGTTGCTACAAAGGCTGCTGAGACTGTGACAAAGGTTACCCCTGTTGCTGTAAGAGTTTCCCTTGCTACTGCAATGTTTTCCCTTACTGCTACAAAGGTTGTCGTTGCTGCTACAAAGGTTGCGCTTGCTGCTGCAAAAGTTTTCCTTGTTGCTGCAAGGGTTGTTGGACAATTCCTTGGGATATACCCTATGGGTATTGGTAATTTTTGAATTGAATCTAACCATATCCACCCAGAATAGCGGATTGACCAGGCTGGACATAAGCTCCTGCTTGAGGAATGTAAGGTAGATTAACCAAAGCTTGTGAACCACATGGGACATAAGTCTATTGGAGTGGAATCTGAGCCATATAAGGCTATTGGGATTGGATGTTATGTGACCTGAATCGAGAAATAGGGTTAGTAATACCACCATAATAAGGTTGATTAAATCCAACCATGTGAGTTTGTAATCCAATCACACTGGTGTCACTTGACACAAGAGGAATATTCAGATCTTGCCCCCCAAGCGGTGGCACATTCTGTCCACTTGACAGAGGGGTAGAAGAACTAAGATAAACCTAAATTGAAATAGTCGGTTGTACCGGAAGAGTCAGTTGAAATGACGATATAGGCTACCATGGAATCGTAGGTTGAAGAGGAACTAACGTGACAATAATTTGTACAAAATTTCGAGAGGTTGCATTTGGAATGAACGGATCAGATGTAGGCATAGCATTTGAAGACCAAATTATTTTGATACAATGACGAAAAACTAGGAGTACCCGAAACTAACTGAGCTAAGGTTGTATAACCAAGTAGAAACATAGGTCCACTAATTTAAGGAAGGGTGAGAGATGGGACTCTTCCTGTAAAAGGAAAGCCTTCTTGAGGAAATTCATACCCTTGTTCATCATCGATATGAGGACTATGGGTAGTGGAAACTTCTAAATGACCCAGAGAAGAGGTCGGGATTTCACCCTCTGACTCTATAGATGGAAATAATTGGTGATGAGGAACCCGAGATGTGTGAGGAGATAACTCCAAAGGAATACTAGGTAGATTATAAGTTCTTTAAGGACAATGAGGAGATATCACAACAGAATTGAATAATGCATGAATAATAAGCCTTTGCGGAATCTCAAGAGGCCGAATAGGATTGTTTAGGCACTTAGGATCAGATTCTTGAGGTGATCAAGAATCTGATGGAAGTGGATGAGAAGACAGGGGTTGGATACTGAGAATAATTCTAAGTTCAAAACCTTGATATTCAAGTGACTGAGGAAGCTCTGGATGAAGTCCTTGGGAGGACCCTTCAGTATCAGACAATGAAGGGGAACTGTGAGATGAGCTCAATGGTTTAGCCATGATGGCATCCTCTCAAGAGTAGAAAAGGATAGGATATTCATGGAGGGCTTTATTAACAATCTTGAAATTAACAAGGAATTACTCAATATTGGTCCAAGAAGCAGCTGCTTGGGTTCGACATGTTTATCGTGGGAAGTTATATTTAGAAACAAAAAAATTTCCTTTTCATCTTTTAATAGCTGAGAAAAGGACAAAAATGTGACTCTAGTTGCTTTCAAAGGTTTAGGAAGTTTGAAAGGACAAGTGCTCGATGATCTTTTCAAATTTAAAGAGTCAGAAAATATCGAAATGAACACTCAGGTAACTCTAGGCAAAAGGAGTACCAAGTAACTGTGAATTGCAATATACACCTCAGTAAATGAATTTACCAAGGACTTGATGTATGTGCAGTCAATCTCCCCAAATGATGCATTCAGTGTATCACATTTACAGGGTGGTAGACTCAGCTTCCTATGGATAAGAGTTTGCAACCTATGAGGGTCTCCCTTTATATACTCGAGAGTACGAGAGAAAAAGTCCATGCTAGTGCTATCTAATGCAAAAGAGAATGACAAATTCTAAGTTTTATAGACGTTGGAACATGTCTCTATCCTAGATGACTAGGTATGATGTGTTAATGTTTCAAATGATCCTTATATTGATTGATAGATTTTAAAGTTGATCTTGAAATTATGTTTTGATTTCAAGGCCTTAACGATGCACCTGTTCCTAAAATGCAACTAAATTATAGAATCAAAATCCTTTCATTTGATGAAAGCTACCAATGTAGGGAAGAGAAACACTCAAATCATGCATCAAACAAGCAACAATGCATCAATGACAATTTTCAAATGATAAATGCAAAACATGAAATCTAATCTTTCATATCATAAGTAAATGCAATGCCAAAACAAAAACCTTAAAGTGAACTACCTTAAGATATAATGATGATTTCTTTTTCACTTTAATGCGATCAATGTAATCTAGTGCAAAAGAAAAAGAGAATGCAAACAACCTCAATAATCATGAAAATCTCTTTCACATTAATGATTTTGAATGCAACAAATGCTTCGAAAACTTCTTAAAAGATAAACACTTTCACTTTCACTTTTCTAAACACAAAGTCAAAGAAAACAATTCCTTTCGATTCAAATGAAACAATCAATTTGTAATCTATTTTTTGTCAAATGAAACCTAAGAGAATTTCAAAATATCTACTCAATCAGACACTAATGAAAACAGCTTAAGACTCAAGAACCAAAAGTGATTTGCAAAGGATTCCAAAACACACAAAAGACTCTTTAACACATGTAATTGATCTTTGATGAGAATAACAATGAGCGGATGAAAGATGACCTAGAAGACCTATAAAACCTAAAAGGCCAATCAAAATTCAAACATACTTAAACCAAGTTAAGAGGCGATTGCAACCAGACAAGAAAAAAGGAAACTAAAATCACACTAGTAAATCACTGGGAGAAGGTAAAAATAATTGAAAAAAAGAAGACAAACCCTAAATTTCTTTAACTTATGTTATCATCACACCTGTTAAGAGAAAAAAAATGATCATCGCTACTATAATCAAGATATAAGTGATATCATCATGAGTGTGAGAGCCAAAACCGTGATGGCCAAGAAAGATAAAGAAAAAAGAAAAAACCTTCAAGAGTAGAACAAATCAAAAACCTTCAAGCATTTACGAGAAAGTGAAACTAGTTACAGACAAGCAATGAAGTCTGGGAAAGGATGGCTGATCAAACTCATCAAAAGACAAGGTGAAGAATTGAAAGGAAAGGATCATAGGCTCTCTAGTGGAGTCACCATGTTTTTGTTAAGGTTAATGCTCTCTATGGACAGAGACGATCCCTCTAGCCAATTGAGAGGGTCTAGCAACTAAAGTGACCATCAGCTAGACATCTTCCTAGGTTAAAATTGAGAATAAGAACGAAGGAGATGGCCTACCTCGTTCTGATACTATTTCGATCTCCTTTGTTGAGGATCTTGGACCGCTTGTATCATGAGCTTGTTCTTGCTTCTCTCAGTATTTATGCACTTGCACAAGTGATCAAGACACAAAAAGGCATGCCAAAACAAGTAGCAAATCCAATAGAAAACTACTTAACTGATCAAGGAATGTTAAGCTAAATGATAAATGAACATATACATTTTGGGAAGATGAACCAACAATTGTATACTATTAGAAAATAAAGGGAAGCTTAGAACCAAAACCTTGATGTTGATAGGCTCTCCTTGAGTGGTAATCCAGGTCCAAGCTAGGAACTGTCCAAGCACTCCTTTTCCAAGTCAAATGAATAGCCTCTACGCACAATCTTGGAATAAGGGTGTAAATAGACATAGACCAAACATTTTGGAATGGAAGAGGATGAATTTATAGGCCGGGAAAGGGAATTAGGTCCTCTCCAAATATAGGATTAGGCCCTCATCTCAAGGAGGTAGCTCATGGGGATAAGACCAAGAGGCCAAGTTGGGAGGATTCAACCTCATATATTCCAAACAACCTCTAGCTCATCGCTCCGAAAGATTCTAGATCACGAAGCTTCTCATCCTCTTTGGGAAAATTACCTCTTTGGGATCATCGTGGGTATGCAAGGGAACAGAGCGACGACATCACTAGTCAAGTACAATGCAACACACAACCATTTCTGTTTTAATCCTTATAAGAGTGATGATTCTCAATTTAGGGTTTTAGAGCTAATTCTTCAGGGGAAGCTCAATGAGTACATTGCATAATGGTCATGTTTCGGTCACTTTGGGGTATATCATAGTGAAGTGAAGGAGGTGTGACAAAATACTATGTAATAGTTAACATCTTTCTCCTTAGTTGAAATGTACTATAGTAACATAATTATCCTCTGCACATAGTCCCACAAATGATGATACCAGATATCAATGTGCTTGGACCTATCATGAAATTCTAGATTATTAGAGAGCTTAATGCAACTTTGATTATCACAATATATCACTATTGAATCCATCTCCTCAATTAAAAGATCCACACATATGTTTTTCCTCATCCATATGGCCTCACATGCTTCTTGAATTGCCACCATGTATTCAACCTTTACTGAGCTAAGTGCCACAAACCTCTGCTTGTTGTTGTACTAGGAAATAATTACAGACCCACAACTAAAGATAACACCTGAAGTAATTTTCGTGTATGATGGAATCCCTACCCAATTTGCTTCGCTGAAGCCTTGGAGATTCACTCCCTATGTCCTGTTGTACCATAATCCATTCTTAGTAGTTCCTTTAACATACCAGAAAACATGCTTTGTTTCATTCCAATATAGCTTTGTAGGCCTACCATAGCTTGAATAAGCTGGTTTACTACATAGCAAATGTTGCGTATTATTCTCTCAAGATACATGAAAGACCCCACAAGCTACCTATAATTTGTAGAATCAACCTATTCACCTGAATTGGAATTCTCCTTCCTCCAACTTATAGCTAGAGGTGTTTCCATAGGCTTACAATTATCCATGTGAAATCTCTGAAGTATTTTAAAGGCATACTTCCCCATAGACACAAACAATTCACCATCACATTGCCATACTTCCAGCCCAAGGAAGTAATGCATTAATCCACATCTTTCATCTCAAATTCCCCTTCAAGATCCTCTTTGCAAGAGTGGATCTGATTCTCATTACCTATCAATATTAAAGCATCAACATACAAAGCAAGAATAAGAAACTTACCACCTACGAAAATGAGATAAAGGTTTTCATCTACTTCACTTTTGATGAAACCTAATCCATTGAGGAAAGTGTCGATCCAAGTGTATCATGCTCAAGGCACCTATTTGAGACCATAGAATTCTCTCCCGAGTCTACACACATGTGAGTGTCAATCATATTCCTCAAATCCTTTTGGATGCTCTATACAAATTTCCTCCTCAACAACACCATTTTGAAAGGCGTTGTTCACATCAATCTAGTGGATCTTCTACCCCATCTATGCAACTAATGCAAGAATTGATCTAATGGAGGAATGCCTTTTCACAGGGGAAATTTTTTCCTCATAATCAACTGCCTCTACTTGAGAAAATCCTTTTGCCACAAATCTGAAATTGTACATCTCGATGCTCCCATCAATTGCATGCTTCACTTTGTAGATCCATCTAGAACCAACCACTGATTTACCTTCAGGTATCTACACCACTTCCCATACATTATTCTTCATGATGAATTCATATTCTTCCATGATGGCATCAACCCAAATAGGTTGAGAAACTACTTCCTCAAATGAAGAAGGCTCTAACTCAATGAACTCTATCATGCAAGCCAATAACCAGTGTACCTCTCAGGTGACCTCCTCTACTTGTGTATTGATCTATGGGGTCCCACATTCTTCCTAGAATCCTACAACAATTTATAAACTTCTCTGATTCTCTTTCTCCCTTCTCAGGATGTCTCTAGTTGAGTGGGCGTATCCACTCAATGTACTCTCTTCTCCTCCATTTATGGCTACTCCACAACTTCTTGAAGATCATCTTAAAGCTCCTCTTTTATATCTAGAATATCCTTCTCTGGTGGGACTCAGATCTCGTTCTAGAGAGCATGTCATACCATTATCCTCATCAAAATTGACATCTCTCCTCACCAGTGCCATCCTTAATGAAGGTAAATACACCTAGTAATTGTGTGGAGTTTCAATGTATCCTACAAAAAATCCCAACTTCACTATAGGCTCTAGTTTATTCCTTGCATCCTTAGAGACATGAAAATAAACTGAAGCTCCAAAAATACTGAAATGAGACACATAAGGTGTTCTCCCAGAGAAAGCTTCCTCTAGAACGATCATACCAATAATTCTATGAGGACTCTGGTTCTGCAAGTAAACATCTGTGTTACATGTTTCTACCCATAGACACAATGGAAACCCCTAATCATGTAGTATAGCTCTTGCATATCCAACTATTCTCTTGTTCTTCCTCTCAACTACCCCATTATGCTGTGGGTTATGGGGTGCTATTAGTTCTCTTTGAATACCTTCTTTGGAATAAAAATCATTGAATAAATTTGAAGAAAATTCACCTCCATTGTCACTCTTGAAATCCTTCACCTTCTTCTTATTATCCTTCTCAACTAATGCCTTAAATTATAAAAAGTTGGAAAACACTTCATCCTTTTTCCTCATGAAGAAAATATAACTTTTTCTAGAGAAATCATCAATACAAATTACATAGTACTTATGCTTCGCTATGGATGTTGTGGAAAAGGGTATACAAACATCAGAGTGGCCTCACTCCAAGATTTCATCTTCTCTATTATCTCAGCCATGGAAGATGGATCTGACATATTTCCCTAATGTGCAATCCTTGCAGACATCCTACTAGTCAAGGAGGCCTTTACGGAGGTCGGTGGTATTTTTCTTGCATGATTTTTAAGGTAGCATGGTGTAAATGAGCCAATCTCCTATGCCAGAATTCTCCAACATCTCGACTCTGCCATTTTTATACCTTGCTGCTCAATGCAATGTAATACCCACCTCAAGTTTGTATAGTTTCTTCAATTGAATTTGAATATGCTTCAATTTTGAGAGATCTATGTGTCTTAGAAAGGCTTTCTCTTTATTGAAATTTACACGATAACCTCTATTCTTTAATACTGCTACAAATATCAAGTTCTTCTTCAGCCGAGGTACAAACATAACATCTTTGAGGTGAAGAGGGGTGGATTTATCCATCTCAAAGTTGATAGTACCAATTCCCATAGCACTATACCTCCCGTCATCCCCCAATTCAATATGAATCTCGAGATCCTTCTCCTTTAGGCTACTGAGATATTCCTTGCACCCTGCCATGTGGAACAAGGCACCAGAATCAAGGTACCACACACTCCCCATAACAATGTTGGTCATGCATGCTATTAGGGTGACATCTAACTCGAGTTGTGATGCCAATGCTTCACCTCTTGCACCTCCTGAAGGCTTCTTGTTAGACTTCATGTGTGGACATTTTGTTGCATAATGCCTGTATTCATGGAAGTGGAAACTATCTTACTCAAGTATTTCTTCTTTCCATTATTTTGGATGGATTCATGTTTTCTTTGGGTCTTCTTTTCTTTTCCATACTTTCCCTTCCCAACCAAGGTAAAATTCTCTTCATCCTCTGCTTTGGATGATACTCAATCTCTAATATTACTCTTGATCTCTTGTTGAACCAAATCATACCACAACCTTTCCCAATTTGGTAATTTTTCCCTTCCATTCACAAAGTCCTAGTAGTTGTGCCAGGATTTTGGAAGCCCTAGAAGGGATATGCTCAACATATCACCTTCTACAACATTCTCCCCAACCCCTCCAGGCTCATCTCAAACTTGAGTGAATCTGGAGAGATATTGTAGAATGGTATCATTTTTCTACATCCTAATGTTTTGAAGTTTGTCTTTCAAGGCCAATTTTCTATGGTCACTATTATTTCTAATAGCTTAGTCAATTTATTCCACATAGAAAATGGTACTTCATTTGCAAGGAGATTTGATACCACATGGTCTCTCACACCTTCCAAAATAATTCTCTTAGCCTTTTCAACATCCTTCTTCTATTGGTGTAATTTTTGTGCATAAGACTACCAAGGTTTCACAATGTTAGTTTTTACATATTCTAACACACCATTATCATCAAGAATTGCTTCCATTTAATCCTTCTAGGATATGAAATTTGAGCTACTCTCCAGGGCATCCACCATTCTCAGTCCATTGAAAGGCATTCTCCTGAATCTGAATAAAAGCTGCTAAATTGAAGGTACAAAGTCGAAATTCCCAAGGGAAAATTTTTGAATACAAGTTCTAATGTTATTTAAGGGCTCTGATACCATATAGAAATTTGATAGAAATTGTAACTTCTCAAGAAATCAAACTTAAATTAGGAGACACAAATTCTACTCTAATAATCTACAATATGAAAATCACAATTTAGAACAACATGCATAGACATGCAACAAGCAAAAACACAAGTACACAATGATTTATAGGGGAACCCAACTGGGAAAAACTGCTTAAGCCTATTTTAATATTCAATTTAATAAAGAAGCTATTACAATTGCATTCTCCAACTCTAAGCAATACCTGCAAAAGCAAAATTGTTCTATCTACTGAATAAGAACCTTTGGCCAACGCTTAGCCAATTTATGCCTCTTCCAACCTCCTATTTCATTGCAAAATTATGAGAAAATTAAAGCCCCTAAAAAATAGGTAAGTCCTTATGTACTTGCACAATTCCCAAGGAATTTATCTCCTGATTGCATGCAAAAATTGTATGCTCAACTAGTATACAATTAATGTTACACTAGCCTTTGCCTCCTCTTTTGCAGCTAAGAAATTTGAATTCCATGCTTTTCTAGGCTATTTTCTCCTGATTGATCAATTAACTGGTAGATCTATGAATTATAATGTTGTCTCACTACTCAACTGACCTTTAACTGACTCTATTAATTGTTAAAGGTTAGTTAACTGAGTACAACTAAAAATAACTTAACTAGATTGCTAAAATTTAGCAATCAACACATGCATGACTAAACTCCAAGCCCACTAACTCAATTTTCTGATCTAATTGAGTGACAAGAGTCATGTTACAATGGTTAATTGCCTCCAAGTTGTCGTGTTGATGTGGAAATTCAATTTACTAAATTTGACTAAGGCTAAAGTCAAATTGAACCTTTCTTACTACACTTTTTAACCACTTTCCTATGTTAATAGGGTCAATCTATATATATATCTCTCTCTCTCTCTCTCTCTCTCTCTCTCTCTATATATATATATTATTATAATATATTATAAATATATAATAATAATTATGCATATCTTGGTAATAAGTCTAGGCTTCAATTATGAGGTGTTGTGTTGTTGTGGAGGAATCACTTCTCTTTTAAATGTAATGTCCCATGAACTTGCATCAAGGGTTTCCTTAGCCTCACATTTTGATTAGAAGGTACTCTTGCTTTACCTATGTTTTTGGTGAACCACCTCATGTTCGATGCCATTATCAGTGCCATGCCTTGGGGGCTGAATTCCTTGGATGTCTTCAACAAGTGCCATTGTGTAGTTGGAGAAGGCTTTGTAAGATTTAGGGCCACTGGGAAACATTAGAGGCCTCTTAGCCATGCATTTTCAATGGCCCACATTCTTTTCCTAGGGGCATTGATGTTGAGGAATGAACATCCTTTCAAATATTGAAATTCCCTTGTAACCCTTAAGTGACACCATAGAGCTGCTTGTAGGCTTTCTTTACCACATGGAACCCCTGGCATGTGGCAGGAGAGGTGAAGTCCCTTCAGGAGTTCACTGTGATTATTTAGCAATGAGCAACTAGTAGATCACCAACGTGGGCATGCATGGAATTCCTTGTCTAAGAACAAGGAATACCAAGGGTCTAGAAACTCATTAGAGTGGCTTCAGCCTAACCTCAAGATGGGTAACACCTGTAGGTTCTTTAGTAAGCCACAACATTCGTTATGGGACTTTGTTGTAGATATTGAAGTCTGTAGAACCATTTTGGATGAACCATGGATGAATGGACCATCGGAAGGCTATATATGCACATAAAAGAGAGTAATTCCAATTGAGAACCATTTATATCAAGAATGAGAGAGTCTAAAATCCCTTTCTCGTCGGGTCATGATGGAGGTCGAGCATGTGAAATGTTGCTACGAGGAGGGCTGATTCTGTCTTAAAATTAAGTCGGCTAACCTCATCCCTTAATCCTCATGGAATCCTATTTGTGGACACTTGGTATTTACGTGCCCATATTCCCCCTACCATGATTGGATGGAGAAATTGGATGTGGCCCAGAGTTTTATCTCAAGAGTTTAACTTGTGTCACCAAGGGGATTGGTAGGGATGACGTTAGCTAGGATGCACTGGTGGCCACACAATCTTGGCAACCCCGCTATTGGCTAGGAGTTTTAGCCACCCTCTAGCTCATTCCTGGGGCCAAATAGGAGAATTAAAAAAGGGAACAACTATAGGAGAGCATAGGATGTTGTAATTATAGGACATGGTAGAAAACATATGTCCTGTTAGATATGATATTTGTTAGGGATAGATCCACTTAATAGGTCATCCCATTAGGTTCACCTCGAGACATTTGCAATAGTGTAGGTGGAAGGGAGCAAGGTGAGTAGTGTGGGATGATGTGGAAGTTCCATCACACGTACCAATCAGAGTAAGGTTTGTGCAAGGGTGTGGCCCACTGACCCAGTTATCTTAGAGGATCGTTCCTAGAAGCTCGACAGAGACATGAAGAAGGAACATCGAGATGGAAGTGTCAGGATGATGTGGTACCATAGCCACATGGGTCGATCAAAAGATATGATAGGTGAAAAGGGAATGGTACACAATTTCCACATGGCCTGGAAGTTCCATCTTAGAGGTGCACACTGGGGCAACAAAGTGAGTGCTGGGAGGAAGCTTGTGGGATTACATAAGTCACATGGTGTCAATAGAGCACACACCTTGATTGGTAGGGAGGGGGTTCCGCCTGATAGATCATCCTGATGGGATAACCCCAGAGATAACAAGAGGTTCATCGGAGGAAAGTATTTGGATACAAGGATTAGGGTGATGTGGCATAGTCCATGACAACATACGATAGCCAAAATAGGAGAAAAAGGGAAGAAGCCATGTGGCCCCACTACAAATGTAAGTCCATTAATGAGGCCTCGATGTTTGATGAAAAACAAAATGGAGTGATGTGTCCCAGAGGATCATCCCATAGGCATAAGGAGGGCTAGTATTAATATGTTAGGATGATGTGGTCAACTAATGGCCGTTGGATTTAGTGGGTGCAATGGGACCCATCGACATAGGGGCACAATGTGTGTGTGTGTGTGTGTGTATGGATGTATGTATGTATGCAGGGATAAGATGTTATGGTTAAGAGGCTCTAAGGATAAATTGAGTAGCTTAGGCATTGCATATGAACCCTAGCATGAGAATTGATAATTGAAATGAATTAAATGATGAGAAAAAAAAATTACTATCCAATTCTTCTAATAACACAAGAGGAGTTGGATTAGCAAGTGAGACCTATCCCACTGAGGTAACTAAGGCGTTGTGGGTTGTTACATAATCATTGGCCATGCCAAGGCATATGCAAGGTTCTTAAATAGTCATATAGGAACATCAAAGTGAATATACAATGACTACATAACGAAGGGAAAATGCTACCACTAATTCATGCAAAGGATTTCCATTCAAAAGGAAATTAAAAACATTGAGTTAATGTTTAAATACAACATTATTAACTACCCACAAAAAATTCAAAGATTATCTACACAATATGTTGAGGGTCATCAAAACGTGTAGTGTAGGTCACCATGTCATAAGATGAAAGAAGAATGAGCTGAGCAAATTTAACATCATATATCGGAGCTGCAAATTTCTTTCACTACCCAATTTTATTATTTGAATTAACTTTACTAGTGATGAATGTTTCTTATTTCATTTAACTATGCCAAATTCCTGAACCCTAATCAATAGTTATGTGCTTGCATGACCAAAGTTGTGGAGCAATTGTCCTTTATTTACATCAATACATTTCAAGGATACAAGATCCAAAGTAATGGTGATCGTTGAATATACAACTAAGCACCATATTCATGAAAAATGTATCCTTCTATAAAACCAAATTGTATCTCATTATGTTTCACATAATCATATTGTGAAAGTATTATTTTACAAATTTACTATTTTGTCATTAATGAAAAAACATCAAACAATGGAAAAGAACAAAATAAGGAAGGACAAAAGTCATTTGGAAGCCCAATGATCACTCAAAAGCCAAAGAGCCATTTGGAAACCCAAAGATAAATTGGAAACATCCAAATGGCTCTTTGACTTTTGACAACACCTTTGATTAGGATTGTCAAAGAGGGGGAGGAGATGCAATTTAGAACCCATGAGAAGAAGGTGAAAGAGAATCCTAGATGGAGCAAGAGAAGTCAAATATTGAGCCAATTCATATGATCAAAATATTTTGAGAGGTCAACTTTTAGAACAAGTACCTTTTTTTTAGAGAGATGAATCGAATGAAGAGCTTCCTCAACTAGGCCAATGACCTTATGAATCTTCCTATCTTCTAGAAAACCAAAGTGTTCAAAAGAGATATGACATAACAAAATATTTTTTAGGCACAAGGTAATGGTTTTTGTGATGATATTGTAGATAAAATAGCAAGAGAGATAAGATGATAACGATTAAAGGAAGTAGGGTTGTCATATTTGGGAATGAGAGAAATAAAAGTGGATTTAAAGACCCCAACATCTAACCCAAAGTGTGACAGTTTTGATAATCAAGAGAATATCATATCTTAATAAGTCTCAACATTTAATATAAAACTCAATTGGTAGACCATCTGGGCCAAGGCTGTTATTCTTCTGGAAACTATGGGGGACATCTTTTAATTCCTTGTTCGATATTTCTTCCATGACCATATCATTGTCCTCCTGATCCACAAAACGTGGGAAGTGTCTAGCTACTTGCATAAACTACTCAATAATGATTCTATTCTCTCGATGGAAAATATCCTTAAAGTAAGAAACTCTCGCATCATAGAAAATTTTAGGGTCTAATATTCACAAGTGGGCTAATTTTCCATGCTTTTTCTAGAAAAAGGATTCGCCAATTTCCATTTTTTCTAAAAACGATTCACCAATTTTTTATAGTATAAAATTATTTTACCTTAAATATCACCAAAAGTTTGTAGAGACTATAAAAAAATCATTATAAATTTGAATATTTCTACAAATATATCATCAAATATTTTATAGTTTTTACATTAGGGAATAATAAGATTCGACAAGGTTTCTAAATTTTGAGATAAATTTCCATACTTAAAATTTTCCCTGTTCCTCACTGGAAATATGAGAAAAGCAGGGGGCAACCACACTAGATTTATACAATTGCCTGTATAGTGTTTATGTTTTTCCTATGCTTTTCCACTTCATGGAAATACTTGTTTTTATAATCCCCTACTGAGAGGCAGACAGATAAACTATTTAGGAGTCTTTTTTTTTCAAGGAGAATCCCCTTCTTAGATTTATTAGGAGTTGAGATTTGGTCATGAAGATCCTTTTTAGTGTTAGGATTGGAGAGATGATTCCATAGAGATTGGATGATGATTTTGATTTTAGTGTGGGATTTAGATGAATATTCTCTTATTTTCCTCACCTAATCTCCAATGGTTCCTTTTTCTCTTTTGAGATTCTTGTGTAATAATAATGAAGGGGATTTAAAGGATTCCATGGAGATATGAGTCCATTTAAATTCTAGCAGGGATAACAAACAAGGGTCATCCAACCAACAATGATTTAGTTTGAAAGGTATAAGGTTTTTTTCAAGGATTTTTTCTAGTTCCAAAATAATAGGTGTATGATCGGAGGTTCCCTCAATAAAACACCATTGCTTGGTTTTTAGACCAGAATACAACGTGATCGCCAAAATAAGAAAATTTCTAACCTTTTTGCAATTATGGGTGAACCGATGCAATTGTTCAACCAGGTAGGAAAAATATTATATGGGAGGATTTAACATAGATTACGTTCATCAAGCAAGGAAATCATAAAATCTGATATAGATTCAAGTCAGGTAGAAGCTCCCCATAATTTTAAGTTTCCAAGAGTAAAATTTAGATCCTGTCCAAGTATAACTCGATGAGAACAAATGATAGGGACATGAGCTATTGAAGAATATAAATATTATACCTATCTATGTATGGACCATAAACATTTATAAAGTATAAATAAGAGTTCATATGAATAGAAGTAAGGTCAATAGCAAGAAGGGAATTGGAATACTAGGTGGAATGTAAACACAAATGTTTCAGGTTCCATCCAGTAATGGGACCACTAGATTTTCCCATTGCATCAATGATCATAAAGTCCTAATTTGGAAGGATAGGTTTCAAAACATTGGAGGCCTTCCCACCCTCCATCATGGCTTCTTGTAACCTGAGGCGAGAAGCATTTGAACATTCTTTTAAAAGCTAGTTTTATTTAAGGGCTAATAAAACCCATGAAGTTTAGGGAGATGAATTTCATGGCAAAAAAATTGAAGGGACATAATATATAAGTTCCTTTGTGATGGAGGATGATTTCCATGCTTTTATTTCATATTATACCTTTCACTGTGATTTAGAGGGATAATATTTGTGACCCTTAGTTAAGGAAGGGGTAGATAAATCTTCAAAGATCCCTAACCCTTCATTAGAATCCAAAGGGTTTGGGGGCATAGATGTAACAAAATAAAGAGAAGAGGGGAAAATACAGGAAAAAATATTAAATATTGGGGGAGAGGGGAGAAGGGAAGAAGATGGAGAGCCAGGATCCTATTGATGGTGTTGGATACTGGCAACATATAGGGGATCTCCCTGATATAAGGTCCCTACTAGAGCTCACACTATTTGGTGTAGTAGTCTCGAAGAAGTGTGCTCAAGGAAGACTTAGTCTTTTTTAGAGGGCACAATTCATAATAAGGAAGGGGAATTACGCTTGAGGAGTGCACCCAAATCTCAAGGAGGGCACACGATGCACTTTCAAACAATGAAGGATCCCTTATCAAGGCTTTAGAGTGCACTCATACGCTTTTGGCCCTAATGGGTTCACCTCAAACCAAAATTTGTCTAGTTTGGGTGATAGGAGAAAGAGTGAATAAGATGTGTTATAGACATAAAATATTGTGTGAGACATATCAAATCATTGAGAAAACATAGAAAATATTTATCAATAATGAATATACATCAAAACACCACTTTCGACACATTCCCCAAGTATTACGAGTGAAGTGTGTGTGACTGCGACCCAAAAGTGTCGTTTTACCACAATAAAGATGTTACGACCATAAAATGCATCTAGAGATGTTATAATCAATGGAACACCACTTGAGAACATTCAAGAACACTTAAAAAATATATAGAAACATGAAATGACAATTGTTAGCTGAAAAGACACTTGAAACCACAATCAAGTAGGCTCCAAAATTCAAAATGTAGTGAAATTTTGTGGGGTGTTGTAGCAGCGACAACACTTAGTGATACACTGGCATATTTCAGCTTCTCTATCTGGGAATAGATTTTGGTTGAGGATTAGAACCTCAGGAAGTATTCATTAGCCCAAGTTCCCAATTTCAACCTATTTTTATACATAACACCTTAATTTTCTCTACTTGGTCGTAACACATACATAAGATACACTATATCACAATTATTTTGACACAAGAAAGAATAATGTGCATGGCACGCTTATGATTTTCAGAGTATTTAGTTTTCATCTATGGTGTTGCTCCACTTCTAATAGGCCTGGAAAGGTCCCCAACATAGTCAATTTAGGAGCACAAACATTTCTTCACTGCAAGCAAGCCTGGACAGTACCACGATGAAGTCACTTACTTCACCTTCCTGCGTAGGAAGCATTTCCCTTTTTTCACCCTTTATTTATTTATTTTAAATGAACTATACATTGGAATTTATTATTTTTAATGGGTGGAAGAGGGATCCCAACTTGTTGAGATCAGAGGAGGTTTCCCCTCCAAATAAGTATTTTTAGAACTCTGATATTGGTTTGCTCACTTTAGATTTTCTCTTTATACCTCCTCTACTAGATTAGATAAGCATTAACACACAAGTAGACTTGTACCAAGTTGATTAGTTTAGATACTAGCATTGGCATGGATCTTATAGGATCCCTCAAGTTTCTCCTATTAGACGAATTGTATTTTTTATCTGGCCTTAGCTCAACCTATGGAATTTCCTAAACAAAAAAGGAGAACAACAAAAATCCAAGCATTGTGGTTATCACACTTCTCTTTGATTGAACCACAAAGACTTTTGATCCATGCACTTTTACACAAGGGTCTTCTTTATGTACACTAACTAACAATGGGACAAGAAAAGGCATAAATACATAACATACATACTAATTACACAAGAAAAAGAAAAGAAAAGAAAAGAAAAGACTCAAAACAATATGTATAGGAAGTGTAGCTTGTGGCTGTTACTACAAATAATGCTTCAAGTCTCGTCCATTTACGAGAAGTGATTCAACCCTCCCGTCCAAAGATTTTAACTTAAAGGAATTATGGCTAAGATTTTCATAAACAAAAGATGGCCCAATCCACAAAGGCTGTAACTTTGTGTGTTTACCTTTGTCTTCCTAGGGTTTATCCCATTTCGAAACTAAGTTGCACACATCAGAGCTCTTTGCCCTTGCATATTTTTTGTCAAACTAGTGCTTTACATAGTTTTGATATATGACAAAATTTTATTTGGCCTTGTTCCTCTCTTCCTCAAGTTTAAGTAGCATATCTATCATGCTCTGAACTAGAAGGAAAGGTTTACCTTTTGCTCTTAAGAGATTTGCAAGGCGTAAATATATATGTTTGGAGGTAAGATAGATTCTTTATCGTAAGCCAAGAAGTAGGGAGAGGTTGTCAGGGAAGGCTTTGAGGTAACACGGTCATCCCAAATAGCGTTGGTCAAGGTCTTATGCTAGTTCCTTTGTTTAGGGAAAATAGTCTTCTTGATTATATGTATAAGATTCTTATTTGTTGATTCAACCAGACCATTTCCTTAGGGATAATAATTAAATGCATGATACAAAAAATCCATTTCTCTAATGCAAATTCATAAAGTTTTAACAATGAAAAATATGTTGCATTATCAAAGAAAAGTGACATAGGAATACCATTAGGGGAATTTTGAGGTCTAAAATGGGCCTCCTGAGAAAAATGAAAAGCTAAAATAAACCTTATAAGAACTAATAGGATTCAACATGATGATGTCAACCATGGGGGATGATTCACCATTTATGGAGTAAAAAATTAAAAAGTTTAAAAAATAATAAAATAATAAAACTACTTTTTCAACTCATATTTTCAACTTATCTCCCTAAGATTTCATTGAAATTTCGAATGGAAGTACTCATTGGATGAAAAATTTGATTCCTCACCCAAGGAATACCCATGTTGCATACTTTTGATGGACCCTGCTACACAAAAAATAAGAAATACATGAAAATACATGATCAAAATCACGTTTTTCATTTATTTCTGATTTTTCATGTAGTAGGGTTCATTGAAAGTATGCAACATGGGCACGCCATGGATGAGGATTCAAATTCTTCATCAAATGAGTGTTTCTGCTTGAAATTTGAGTAAACACATAGGGAGATAAGTTGAAAATACGAGTTGAAAAAGCAACTTTTCCTTTTTTCCCTCTAAAATTTGATGATGTAATATAATATTATTTTATTATTTCCACTATTATTTTATAATTTCCTTAGGAGGCCTATTACACAGTATTTTGTCACTGACCCCACATCCCCTGATCCCAGGTAGAGTCGGTCCCCAAATGGCATCTGTTCTGTGTCATACATCAAAATATGTGTCTATATCTTCCACATCACTCAAGAAGATCAACCATGCTCATTAATCTTGAAGTTGACCCCCTTTTGCTTATGTCTCAGGATCGTCAGAAGACACCAGTATTCTATCTGCGACGATGGACCAAAGTGAACCAGAACCGCGCGACACCATCGCAAGAGTGGTGGGCTCTAGTATTGCAACAACAATGCTGCAACTCCTGGGACTCCCTTCTTTACTTTTATCAACCCGGTAATTCGTAACAAACTTGGAAGCGACGGTGCTGTATGCACAAGTACTAGCTCTTGGCGCAGCTGTCACTTGGTCAGCTGGCATAAGTCCGCTAGGGGCTCAAGCCAACTTCTATGAGCTCTAAGAAGAAGCTGTTTAACTGATGGATGGAAGCTAACTTGAAGGAAGCTAATCTATTTGCAGAAGGAGACTGAAAAGTTGAAAGCAAACGCAAACCCTAGCAAACCCTAATTTTACCAGCATGCTCTACTGATGGAATAAAGAGGATGCAAGTTATTGGGAGAGATGCCATTGACTTCTAAGAATATGAAATGCATGTATCTAAGATATGTCTAAAACAAAATCTGAAAGAACCATATTTTTGTATCTTTAAATAAGTTGTCAGAATTATCATGCACACGATTTAACTGTTTTGACTGTGCAGAGGTGGATTGGCGAGAGGAAATGCTTGGAAGAGGTCGGGAAGGTTCAGAGAGGGCCTAAGGGGTCCCTAACACCCTTCCTTAGAGTTTCTGATCCAGATTTAAATAGGAACACAATAGATTACAAAGATAACCGTAAATACAGAGATGCGATAACCATAAATACAGAGATGCAGCGGAAATAACACTTCATTTCATTAATGGAAAATACTGAAATATGCTTACAACCAGAATTGGAAATAAACCAGCTAGGATGATGGTAGCTTATCTTTGAGAAGAGATGTGCGGCT
>APFE030050585.1:123446-141183 GCA_000404065.3 Pinus taeda
TTTTATTTATTTATTTATTTTTTCTCTTTTCTTTTTTCTCTCTCTCTCTTTTTTTTTTTTTTAATGAGACAGCTAGGGCGCCGCAATGAGGTTTTCACCATCACTGTTTGCCCTGGGCGCCTCAAAGAGGTTTTCACCCAAGGATCTTTTTATTCCACATTTTTAATTTCTCTAGAGACAGCTGGGGCGCCTCCATGAGGTTTTCACCCTCACTGCCTACCCTGGGCGCCTTAGAAAGGTTTTTAGCCAAGGATCTTTTTTATTTCTGTTTTTGTTTTTTTTGGATCAAAGTGTGGGTGGAATAGGGATAGAGCCCTGTTCCACTACCCGCACTGATTTTTCCAAAGTTTCAATGAACTCCTGCCTCGAAAGAGGTTTCCTATAGATTTTCAACCGATGCCCATTGACAAGCATGGGGATGGCTTCTTCATCATTGGTCCTGATAAGGACTGAACCATTGTCATTACACTTCTCCACTGCATATGGTCCTAGCCATCTTTTCCTCAACTTTCCTTTGAAATCCTTGAATCTTGAGTCATACAATAGCGCCCAATGTCCCAGCTAGAATTTCTTTTCATTAAGGTGCCGGTCGTGCCATATATTCCTCTGAAGTTGAACTACTTCTGAATGGAGGAGGTCCTGCATTCTTTGTTCATCTAATCCATTCATCTGCAGTAATCTTTCACGTTGAGCATGGCTGAGATCTAGGTCCAGCTGAGCTGCCACCCTCAATGTGTTATACTCGAACTATATGGACAACAAAGCTTTCTTCCCGTAGACCAGCTCATAAGGTGTGAAACCAGTTGTAGTTTCCCAAGTGGTGTTGCAGGCCCAGGTGGCCTCAACCAGGTGATCTTCCCAATCCTTTCTGCTGCTGCTCACCACCTTAGTCAAAATCCCTTCCAATGCTTTATTGGTGACTTCCACCTGACCATTTTCTTTGGGATGATATGGGGTGGAAGTTCTATGCTTGATCTTGTGATGAGCGAGCAAATATTCAATTAGGTTGGAGGTGAACTGGCTTCCTTGATCGGTGACTAACTCTCTTGGGTAGCCAAACTTGTAGAAGATGTTTTCCCTTAAGAACTCAACCACTTTCTCTTCTATCACTGCGTTGATTGCCTTTGTTTTTTCCCACTTTGTCAGGGAGTCGGTGCACACAATGATGTAAGACCTTTGCTTTGAAGGAGGGTTGATAGGTCCCATGAAATCCATGCCCCACTTCTCAAATGGCTCGAATGTCACTTGAGGTTGGAGGGGTATTTCATCCCTTGGAGTAGGTTTCCCCATCCTCTGACATTGGTCACACTGGCTGATGTATCTTCTAACATCTTGATGAAGAGTAGGCCAATAGTAGCTAGCCTGTAAAATTTTGAAGGCGGTCCTTTTTGCTGCAAAGTGGCCTCCACATGGTCCATCGTGATAGGTTAGGAGGATGTCAAAGACTTCCTCTTCCCTAACACAACACCTCAAAATCTGATTTGGGCCGAGTTTAAACAGGTTGCCCCCGATCCAAGTGAATGGGGCACTCTTCCTCACGATTCTGCTCTTCTCCTTTGAGGACAGATGTGGAGGGAACTGTGCTGAGACCAAGTAGTTTACTATATCAAAAAACCATGGAGAGAGTACTAAGATAGCAAACAAGTGTTCATCCGACATCTAGTCACCCACTGTCCCTTCCTCACCTGCAGGCAAATCCAATCTAGATAGGAAGTCAACAACAACATTTTCCTTACCTGGCTTGTCAACAATAGTCAAATCAAATTGCTGCAACAAAAGTAACCATCTAATGATACGAGCATTCACATCAGGTTTATTCATTAAATATCTAATCGTAGCATGATCAGTGTGTACAAATTTTTGATAACCAGTGATGTAGTGTCTAAACTTGTTTAAGGGATGGACTATGGCCAGGAACTCTTTCTCGGTTACCGTATAGTTCATCTCTGCCTTGGACAGGTTTTTGCTAACAAAGTATATGGCATATGGCAATTTCTCCTCAAGTTGTCCAAAGGATACTCCTATGGCTTTGTTTGAGGCATCAATGTGGATGTGGAAAGGTAGGGCCCAATTTGGACCTCTTAAGATCGGGGCAGATACCAGCTTACCTTTCAACTCATCTAGAGCCCCTTGGAAGTCATTAGCCCATTTAAATTCGACATCTTTTCCTAAGAGGCTAAACAATGGCGAGGCTAGCTTACTGAAATCTTTGATGAATCTTCTATAATATCCTGCCAAGCCTAGAAAACTCTGAACATCTCTCACCTTTTAAGGAGGTGGAACCTTTTGGATGATATAAATTTTGTTAGGATCCACCTACAATCCTTGCTGAGAAATGGTATGACCTAGCACGGTCCCTTCAGTCATTAGGAATTCACATTTTTTAGGATTGAGGGACACGTTCATCTCAATGCACTTGTTTAAAACTTTTCCCAGGTTGGACAAGTCTTCTTGGAAGTTAGACCCATAAGGAGTAAAGTCATCAATATAGATTTCCACCGAATCATGAACCAGCTCAGCAAATATGCTCAATACTGCTCTCTGGAAAGTGGCAGGAGCATTGCATAGCCCAAAGGGAAGGACTCGGTAGGAAAAGGTACTCCATGGACAAGTGAAGATGGTCTTATCTTGGTCTTCCGGGCTGATTTGGATCTGATTATACCTGCTAAACCCATCTATGAAAGAAAAGAGCTTCTTCCCTGCTAGTCCATCCAACACTTGATCTATGAAAGGCAAAGGGAAATGGTCTTTCTTGGTGGCCTTGTTAAGTTCCCGGTAATCTACATAGATTCTCCACTTCCCATTCTTCTTGGGCACAAGAATTAGAGGTGAAACCCACTCACTATCAGAGATGGGGTAGATGAATCCTACATCCAATAACTTTTGCAATTCCTCTTTGACAATTTCATTAAGGGCTGGATTCATTCTCCTCTGAGGCTGCTTGACTGGTTTACAATCCTATTTAACGTAAATATGATGGGTACAGACCAAAGGATGGACTCCTTTCATCTCCTTATAACTCCAGGCAAAAGCCTCCGAATGGCAATTCAACAAGCTACACAGCTCCTTCTCCTGGGAGGGAGATAAGGAGGAGCTGATCTTTAAGGTTCTTTCAGGGCCAAATTCCACACTCTTAACTCTAGGAGAGGTCGGATTAGTCACACAGAGGTCCACTAAAGCACTGGCTTAGGTATCTTCCACCAACGCTTCTAATGATAGTGCACTAGGAGGTGGATTTTGAATCAAATTCTCAATCAAGTCATCCTCGGTTTGAGGGCCTCCTCTGGTGGCTTCTATGGTGCACAAAGGTGTAGAGTAGACCTCATCCTCATCTCCCTCTTCCAACCAGAGTGGTAAGTCATGTTCTAGCAGTGGTTGGGCAGGAGGATAAAGGACTAGATGCTTAGACATAGGCCCATTCTTAATGGTCATGCTTCCAGCTCGACAACTGATGTAAGCATCTGTAGTAGCTAACCAAGGCCTTCCCAAGATGAGGGGGTATCCAGTAAGTTTAGCCTTTGGCTGAAGGACCAAGAAGTCAACAAGGTACTCCCAAGAATCAACAGAGACCAGGACATCTTCCACAATCCCTTCGGGAGTCATGGTGGAGCGGTCTGCTAACTGCAGTACTGTCGAGGTCTTCCTTAGGGAACTTTGAAGGTTGAGTTTAAGCATAGTGTCCCTGGTCATCACATTAATGGCAGCCCCTAGATCAATCAAGGTATGGGGGATTATGGTTCCATTAATGTGGACATCAACTACAGGACTCCCAGGGTCCAAATATTTTGGACAGATTACTTGCCCCAACATTAGATCGGACAGTTGTCCTATGACATTGATAGTCAGGGCATCTCTCTTGCACCTGCCTGGATGCCTGAAACACTTCTCCTTGATCAATTTGTTGTATATTGGTACATTTTTTCTGGCCTGGAGAAGTGGTATTTTCACACATAACTGCTTGAGTTCTCCCAAAAGTTCAGTCTCCTCTGGGTTTGGTTGCGTGGTTACTGTTAGTCGCTCAGGAAAGGGTGGAATGGCTTTGGGTTCAGTTCCCTGTTTCCTTTCCTCCTCCTCTAGGGGAGGAGGTTGGCGTTCTGGGAGGACCTTCCCAAATCGCAGGTTGATCTCCTAGATCTCCACAGCATAGGTAGGGCATGTTGTTTCCCCAGTATATACCTGCTGGGCCTGTCTGTTGTTGGGGTTCAGGTTCAGTTGAGCAGGCATCTGGGGTTGTCTTGGAGGAGCAGGAGGTAATGTTTGTGGTTGAGCCGGTGGTGGAGGCAGAATGGTGGGAGGAGAGTTGTATTGGGGCCTCCACCCCGGTTGAGGTGCATTCCACTGAGGTTGTGGCTAGACATGAGAGTGAAACGAATGAGCAACAGGTTGAGTATGGTATTGAGATGGATAAGACCACGGAGGAGGTGCGGACCAGGAAGGATGAGCAGGGGGGCCCCAAGAAGGTATATGAGTAGATTGGTTGGGGTTATAACAAGCTTGGGATGTCCCTTGCATCCCCTGCTGGTAAGGTCTGGGCCCATGTGGCCTCCTTTGGTTGAGGAAGTAGAGAGGTCCAGTAGTCGCCTCAGTCCCCAGGTACATGGCTTTAAATCCAGGCAAGGTTGGGCATTGGTTGGTGGGGTGGTCTTCCTCACAAACGAAACACACCTCTACTGAGTGTAATGGACACTCGTTCTTAGGGTGCTTCCTCATACATTTCGGACAAAAAATGGCCAAAGCCCTCTCAGCTTCCTCTTTCTTTTGTTGAATTCGGAAGGTATCAAGTTGCATGGAAATGGTCTATCTCATCTCACTTTTGAGGTCTTCCATTTGATTAGCAAACTCATGCTTAGAGAAGGTGGTACTAGCTGAAAGTGGATTCCCCCTTCCTCTTTTCCTGGCTTCCCTGGAATGGTTTCTAAACACAGTCTTTATGTCCTCATAGGGTAGTTGGTAGATGTCTCCTCCAGCTAGCAAGTGAAGGGTATCTAGCAGGTCTTCAGGGAATCCTCGGAGCAGAACCAGCTTCAGAAATTCAAGTTCAAGGCTGCACCTGGCCCGCTTATAACTAAGCTGGAGCCTTTCCCCGTAGTCTTCTAAAGACTCATCATTTCCCATGGTCATCCGAAAGATTTCTCCCTTTGTTTCCTTTGACCTATAGTAGTTCCGGTATTTGTTGTTAAAGGCTTGCTGCATCTGAGCCCAAGTAGTGATACTGTTTCCAGGTAACCCCATGAACCAATGGAGTGCTACATCCTTGAGGGTAGAGGGAAGGAGTTTCAACTTTTTCTCATCCTCAGCATAGTCATAAGTTTGACACAGGGCAACAAACTCAAACAGGAAGGTATCAGGGTCTTCAGTGGTCAATCCATGGAAGTGAGGTAAGGCTGAGGGACTTATGTTTTTCATTTTCATGTCCCCATTGGTCTCTCGAATGGGAAAAGAACCTTCTATTCTCTCGTTATCTCCCATACCGTTTCTACATTCAACCATGGTCTCAGGAGGGATGTTCTCTTGCTCTTCTTCTGTTATAGGATCTTCGTATATCTCAGGAGGTTCAACTATAGGTTCTTCTAGATTACGGCCACCAAAGAAGAGAGAAGGGTGACTTTGTGATGTGGTGGGGGTGTTGGGTAAGAATTTTCCGGTATTGTCTCTATTCCTACGAGGCATGAAATGAAAGATTTTTGGCTGCTTTTGTTTTTTTTCTGCTTGTACCTGCAAAACTGAAAATAGATTGAATTGCAACTATCTAAAATCTATCTTGCTAAAATGAAATGCGGAATTGAAATGAAAGGAGGAAAGAACTAATCTATTTCATTGAATTGAAATTGTAGGAATGAAATGCTAGGCTACGCTTGCGAAATTGAAATTGCGGAATTGAAATGCTACTCTACGCTTGCAGAATTGAAATGCTAGTCTAGGAAAGTAAGAAATGTCTAGTCTACTTTTGTGGAAATGAAATTGCAGAATGGAAATGAAATAAACTACTTGGCAAAAGGTTGCAGAAGAAAATGGAAGAAAAGCAGCAATCATGAATACTCTGACGCATCCCCGGCAACGGTGTCAAAAAGAGTGGTGGGCTCCAGTATTGCAACAACAATGCTGCAACTCCTGGGACTCCCTTCTTTACTTTTATCAACCTGGTAGTTCGTAAAAAACTTGGAAGCGATGGTGCTATATGCACAAGTACTATCTCTTGTCGCAGTTGTCACTTGGTCAGCTGGCACAAGTCTGCTAGGGGCTCAGACCAACTTCTATGAGCTCTGAGAAGAAGTTGTTTAACTGATGGATGGAAGATAACTCGAAGGAAGCTAATCTATTTGTAGAAGGGAACTGAAAAGATGAAAGCAAACGCAAACCCTAGCAAACCCTAATTTTACCAGCTAGCTCTACTGATGCAAGAAAGATGATGCAAGTTACTGGGAGAGATGCCATTGACTTCTAAGAAGATGAAATGCATGTATCTAAGCTATGTCTATAGCAGAATTTGAGAGAACCATCTTTTTGTATTTTTGAATAAGTTGTCATAATTATCATGCATGCGATTTAACTGTTTTGACTGTGCAGAGGTGGATTGGCGAGAGGAAATGATTGGAAGAGGTCGGGAAGGTTCAGAGAGGGCCTAAGGGGTCCCTAGCACCCTTCCTGAGAGTTTCATAGAGTTTGGCCTTCAAGAAACCGCTTTTGTGAGCTTCTACAGGAAGTCTGTAGGGGTTCTACAGGATGTCTGGAAGTTCTACAGGATGTCTGTAATTTTCTACAGGATGTTCAGAAATGGGATTTTGGAGCATGGATGGAGGGGAAAAGGTGGAGAAATGAGTGTGGAGGTGAAATAGGGGTGTAGGGGAGTTCAAGACTTGGAGGATGGAGTTGAGGAGTGGCATAGATGGTTAGATTTGTTCAAGGAGGGATGAAACGATGTTGCATAAGAAGATGAGAATCATGGCAAAGTAAGCGAATGAGGCAAATGTAAGGTAAGGGTTCTAAGTGAAGGATGAAGCAGGTAGGTTGGATGGAGTATGGGCAGGTAAGGAAGGATAACAGGTACTCTGCAAGTGGTTTTTCAAACTGAACAAACAAACACTTATAAAACCTATGACCTAGTTACTTCACTCTATTCTGACTTAAGTAACAGTAAAAGAAAATGAACAGAAGTTTATTCAAAATGAAATGCGTGGAATAACTATACAACTAAGAAATCATAAACTGAAGCATTTAAACAATATTAATATCAACATCTGCAAATGAGGATTCCAACACTAAGAATTGCATGACAAAGCAAAACAACGTTTTTTTGGTAGAAATGTCACCTTTGTCCCAGCTCACGATCCCACTGAGGGAGAGGTGAGATCAGAGGTGCCCGATGGCCTTTTTCTGGAGATCTTCCCTATTACTAATCTATCAACTAAATCTGATCATGCAAAAGCCTATCTGATCATTAACCATGACCTATGTAACCAACAAAGTGTTAATCTAGTGAACATAAATTATTTTGCAAAGACATAAAAACAAAAAACAATACATGAAGGAGGCCTTGGCTCTTAGGTTGGGCCCAACCCCAAGAGCTACAGGCTCCTATAAAAAACTAAGAGCTGATGCCAAATAGAACTGCTTTTCATTATCCAAAAATAATCATCACAAGAAAGTTATACAGTAGTAGCTACAAGAAAATGAGCCGAGAAAATGACAACACTCTAGTGCAAAAATACAACAGTTCCAAAACTAAACTACGAAGGCTGAGGCCTTCTTATTTATACACCACGAGGGGCCTAGAAACCCTCCTAAATTCAAGGGACTCGACTGTTCCAACTGCTAGTAAACAGTCACTCTTTCCAAAGCTGCTTGGTTGCCTTTAGGATTCGTTTTGGTGGCTTGCTGAGCTCGGAGTTGAGGGTGGAGATTTCGAGGAAGGGCCATTTAATGCTAGAGACAACCCCCCTACAAATCCTCACCTCAAGCTTGGCTATCACCTGTCCCATAATTGCTTGGTTTTGCTCCAAAACTTGTCCAAAAAACCTGAAATAACCACGTATTAGCCTCCCTGGTAGAGTGACCACCCTTATTCGTTCAAATAACATAAACATACTAAAAAACATGCATAATCTACGAAAAATGGAGGATTGAACAAGGAAAATTAGGCAAAATGAGCCCAATAAGTTACCCAATTCGGGGCTCATCACCAGAGACCTAGACTATTGTATTATATGTTGTTAATATAATGAAGTTGGGTTAAAAAATTAAAAAGTTGTCTATGTTCTGTGCATGTGTAATTTACTGCTTTATATTTCCGTTGTGAAAAGTAGTTTATGGTTGAGATTTTTGGTTTGGTAGCATCAGTGATTTTAAGACTCTAACCTAGACCCAAGGTCATGAAAATTCAACAGTAATACCACAATTTATTTGCAGAACCAAAGCCCTCAAAAAATACTTGTAATGATCACACCCAAAGAGGCTTTCCCTTGAAGGAAGCTAGATGTCTCCCATTTTTGAATTTTTGGAGCTATGGTCTATTGTCATGTCTCTAAGGATAGTAGGAAAAGATTGGATATGATAGCTAATATGGGGATATTTGTAGGATACACAGAGACACTTCAAAACTATTGAGTGTATTTTACCTCACTTAGGATGAAAGTGTTGGAGGAGAGATGTTAGATTTGATGAGGAGAAGGCTATGATAGTTATCTAGAGTGGGAGTTGAGTATTGCACTAGAGGAGGATCTTCTATCTACAAAGGAGGAGCCTCAGTATGTTGTGTACTAGCCACATGTGGTTGACTAGAGAGCAAGTTGAGTGGAGGCACCCACTCAACCAGAATCTTCCACAGAGGGGAGGAAGAGAACCAGAGAGGCTGATAGGTTGGTGCAGGATGCACAAGAGAATGTGGGAGCTCCTACATCCTTGAACAAGAAGAGGATATCACCAGATAGTTATATTGGTTATATGGCACTTATGATAGAACTCGTTGATTTTAAACCTTCTTAATTTTAGGAGGAAATTTCCTAACTAATGTAGGCAGATGCCATGGTGGAGGAGTATGACTGCAACATGAAGAACAATGTATGGGAGGTGGTGCCAAAACCAGAGAACTATTGGATAGTTGGCATTGTCTAGATCGCTATTGTTTGTGAGTGTGTTGGCATTGATGTCAACTAGATTAGCATGATGACAGGGATTCTAGGAGGAATCCTATGGTAGCTACAGGCTTCTGGTAGAGAATCATCATAGTAGAAGGCTTATTGAAAAGCCATAAATGATGACTATGGTGAATTGGAGGTCCAAGTTCTTGGCACCATCTTTCAAGTTTGGAGCCATCTTTCAGGTTGAAAATGGGCTCAAAGACTACATCGAACTATCCCCAACAAAACTTTCTATGAATAAGCTTTCCAACAATATATGGAAATCTAGAAATCGCCATCGAAATTAAAAGTTCTTGATAATCGAAGTAAGGAGCTTGAAGCCCTTAAGAGGAGACCAAATATCGGAACCTCGTAGCAGAGGACTGATCGCAGCATCGGAGCAGGCTCTATTAGAGTTCAAAACACATTGTAACCTCAGAGCATTGGAATCTGAATTTTGGGACCTGATATCAAAAGGGATGAGAAAGAAACATATCGAAAGTAGAGGGCCATCCTAATATTGGAGGTTGAAGTAGACAGCTCATCAGAACCTTAGAGAAGGTGGATATTAGAATATTGAAAGGTCAAAGCCATCAGAACCTTAGAAATCCTTAACATTTGAATTTTAAGAAGTTATGATATAAGGAGCTTCTGATATTATTAAAAGCACCGAGGGATGCGCAGCAAGATTAACAAAGGTTTTCATTGCAAAACCAAGCCTTGACAAGACTCCTTCTCTCTCCTCTGGTAAGACACATGGTGGCATGTGATTAGCTTTGAGAAGTTGTAATGACAGATGATGTCATCATAATGTGGTTGTATGGAGAACACGTGGCATCCAGATTCAGCAAAATCAGTGGCCTAATGGGGAAAATAGGGTTACATGTGTCACTACTCAAGAGGCATCACGTGGAGACATCATGAAAGCATGACATCATCTCAAAGGTCAGGATATCGGAGGTTGAGGACCTTGTAACTCCTATGAAAATGGAATTTGAAAATGTTACGATAAAAGGGGCTTCGATATTAACTGGCACATGGTCGTGTGGAGACCAAAGGAACTAAGGGTTAAGCACAAAGGGCTAAAGGTATGAAAACCATGTGATATCATAACGTTCCTCTTCTATGAGTTACAATATGTTGGGGCTCTGATGTAACAGTACAAATAATTAAAATTATGAATGGGTTGGCAGCTAGAGATTAAATGCAAATCAATGGAATTGTTTTATGGAGTCAGTGGGATCTGCATAAAACATTGAGATAAGGAAATGAGGACAACGGTCCACAGAGAAGAACTAATGAGATAAAGAAATCCATCTCCTACTTCCTGTGCATGTCTTGTAGATTTAAATAAGGAACAGAGTGGCCACTCCTGAATTCTTTCAAGCTCTGTGAAAAAATGAATAAGCATGGGAAGTCATGGTAAAGTGTTCATGAGGACTAAGATTAAATTCTCAGTATGGAGGATTACACAAGCAGTCAGTGAAGAAATCGAAAGCCGATTCTTATGTTTAATTCCATGATAAAGTTCATCGATCAGATGCAACAGCAGCAGCAAGAGCCATACAAAGTTACACTTGGGCAATGTGGAAATAAGCAGCAATGACAGCATTGTGCAGTGTGTAGCAGAGGATCAAAACCATCAATTTTCATCGAGAAAAGTGTATTTTGAAGATTTGAGTAGCAAGAGAAGAGAGAGTGTTGTGAAACGAGCGCAAGAGAAAAACTGAAAAGAGTGTAGCAGAGAGCATGTGTGAGAGAAGGCAGAAATTTGAGGATATGTGGTTTTGAGAAGAGGATAGAATGTTGTTGTTTCTACAACCAACCATATTGGTATTTTTCCATAATTGTATATTCATCTATTTTCAATTCGAAAATTGTATGAAAAGTGGAATAGTGGCAAAAGCAAGTTGTAGCCTGCATTCAAAATAGGTTAGTGCCTCTTGGAAAGTAGGTGCTTGCTAACTTAAGGGGGTTGGTGCCTCCCGTGAGTTGGTGTTCATAAACAAACTAATGTACTTAAATAGATGCTTAATTTACATCATAAACAAAAATAAATTGGTGGTTTTTTCGCTTTGGGTTTCCACGTGAAACTGTCAGCATCAATATGTGTGTGCTTCTCATGTGATAGATTGTGTGAACATGTGAATGATTAATATTTCTACTCACTTTATTTATGAATGAATTCTCATAAGTAACAGATAATAGAGGAAAGAACTAAAATAATATTCAGTAAAAATTTTTAAGAATCTCATTATTACTGATTCACCCCCCCAGTAATTCCTTATTCCAAAAATTGGTATCAAAGCCATGTTCCTTTAGGAACAATGTAACCACTGGAAGGTAGATCTATAAGAAATCATGTCTAGGAAAGAGAGTCAAGAGGCTTACACGAGAAGAATACCAGTCTTTGATGGGACAAACTATGCCTTTTGGAAAGTAAGGATGGAATCATATCTTATGTCCCTGAGAGTAGATGTTTGGACTTCAGTGCTAGTAGACTACAATGTCCCAGATATTCCTCCCACTAATACAAATGGTAAAAAATTATATGCAAATAATTCTAAAGCCAAGAATGTCATTCTCTTTGGTATTGGTCAATCAGAACTTGTAAAGGTTACGCAGTGTAAGTCTGTTACGCATGTGTGGGTAAAGCTTAATCAAAGTCATGAAGGAGATGACAAAGTCAAGAAGGAAAAACTTCAAACCTTCAAATTGAGGTTTGAGAGTTACGAATGATTGAAGATGAAAGCATAACAAAATACTTCCTCGGAGTTGATGAAGTAACCAATATGATTATAGGTGTTAGTAAAGAAGTCAAGGAAGAGATGATTGTTCATAAAATCTTAAGATCTCTTCCCATGAGATTTAATGCCAAAGTCTCAGTTATTGAAGAAATAGCCAATTTAAAGGATCTCAAGATGGATCAGCTTCTTGGTACTCTCACAGCCTATTAGATGAGAGTAGGAAGAGAGAATGCTGAACCTAAGGAAGCATCTTTCAAAGTATCCAAAAAGGCCAAAGAGAACAAAGATCATGAAGACTACTCCAGCTATGAATATGATTAGAAGTTGTCTCAATTGGTTAGGGAACTGAAGCATGGCTCGGGAAAATACAAAGGGAAGTTTCTTTTAAATGTTTTGATTGTGGAAGAGTTGCACATTTTTCTTCCAAATTCCCTTACAAAGAAATGGCTTTAAAGGAACATGATTAGAAACTTGAAAACAAATCTTAGAAACATCATAATAAAAGGTTCTATAAGAAAAATGGGTTCTAATCCAAAGAGGATGGCTTAGCACCAGAGTTTGGCAACGAAAACTCTTCGGGGTATGATTCAAATAATTATTTACTTATGGCTTTTGGAACATCCTCCAAGAAACAAAGTACTATTGACTCTAAAGAGGAAGAAGAAGAAAAAGGAGTAGTGGACCTTGAAGGGGAACTCATCAGTGTTCTTGATGAGTTAAAGAAATTAAGGAAAAATAATAACCAGCTGAAGGAATAGCGACATCGTGTTGAAGAAGGTATGTATAACTCTAATAATGATGACTTTTTTTATAAAAAAAGAAAAACTTGAAGTTATTAAGAGAAAATATAGTGTATTCATTCTACTAGAAGAAAAACAAGGAACATGTGAGAAACTAGAAGAAGATAACAAGCAATTAAAATAGGAGCTACTCAAGATAAGAAAGGAAACGATCTCAAAAACATGTAAAGATGAAATTATGTCCTTGAAAGTTAAAATAGAAGAAGTTAAATGAAAGGAAGAGGTTCTTCAATATTTTATCCATGAATGGGAAGAGAACTATCAAAAGTCTTGAGGTAGTCGTTGTCTCTGTAAGAATGGAACTTGAGGGAATAAAGACTAAGAAAGGTTTAAATGAAAAATTTGCAGAAGTCACAAGGAAACTAGATCAGAATCTAAATAGCCAAAGGCCCTCGAGAATCAAAACAGGTCTGGGATACTCAAATACACAAGAATATTCTATGGGGAAGATAAATTTCAGGCCCACGAGATTTGAAGAACCGCGGAGCTATGTAAAGAAGCATCAAGAAGGAATCAATGAAGACAAAAGGGCAACAGGGCAAAGAGGAGATCATAATTGGAGAACTAATCACTCGGCTAGAAAACCAAGGTACCTTCATGTAAAAACTCATACAAATTCCAACAATAGGCATGCCTATTTATTTTATGGTCACTGTTATAAGTGTCATATCTTTGGACATAAAGATGTTGATTGTAGAAGGGTCAAAGTTGAAAGAGATGAAAATCCTAGATATAATAAGTATCGTTATTTTAGATCTCAAAAATATCCTCTAAGAGATCGAAGTCTCTTCTCTCCCCTATTAACCAAATTTGACTTCTTAAAATGTAATAAGTTTTGGCACAAAGCAAGTGAGTTCAGAAGCAGGTTTGAATACATATCTAAGTTCCAAAATATTAGACAGTCGACTATCCAAAAGGATAAGGGGATTTGGAAATGAAACGTTGGAAAGAGCATGCAGTGTGGACTCACTCTATTAGCCCATAATCAAGAGAACAAGTGGTATGTGGATAATGGTTGTTCCAAGTGTATGATTGGGGATAAAAGAAAATTTATGTTGCTAAAGGAAAAGGACAGAGAAAACAATGTCACCTTTGGAAACAATGCTCCAACAAGAATTAAGGGGAAAGGCATGTCAGCCTTGATCAAAAAACAAAGGCACAAAATGTGTTGTATGTGGAAGGTCTCAAGCACAACTTGCTTATTGTGAGGCAAATATGTGATAATTGCTATGATGTGACCTTTCATTCCAAGGACTGTGAGATCCGCAATATGAAGGATGGAAATATAGTAGGAACAACAATAAGAACTCACAATAATGTATATTTGTTTGATGACTCCATAGTACATTGTTATTTAAGAAAGACAAATGAACCACAATTATGGCACAAGATACTTGGCGATATGAATTTTGACAGTTTGATCAGAGTCAGCAAACTTGGATTTGTGAGAGGTTTATCAAGACTGTCAAGACCTGAGAACTCAGTTTTCAAGTCATGTCAATTTGGTAAGCAGACCATGACTCACTTCAAGTCAAAAGATGTATATTCATCTATACCACTAGAGCTAATTTACACAGATATATGTGGCCCAGCCAGACAAAAAAAATCCTAAGAGTACAAAGGGAATTTATGTTGCTCATTGATGATTTTACCAGGGCCAGATGGATTGTGCTCTTAAGAGAAAAATTAGAAGCATTTAAACATTTTAAAAAATTTAAATCTAAAGTTGAAAATAGAAAGATCTAAAGATCAAATTCTTAAGATCAAATGGAGGAGGATGATACACTTCAAAAGAGTCTGAATAATTTTGTGAAGAGCACGGCATCAGGAGGCAGTATTCAGTGGCTAGAACTCCACAGCAAAATGAAGTAGTGGAGAGAAAGAATAGAACAATCTAGGAAATGGCCAGAGCAATGTTGGATGAAGCAGCATAGGCAGTAGTGTATCTATCAAACAGAACCCAACTCAAGCCTAAAACTCCCTATGAGTTGTGGAAGGGAAGACCAAGGAACATTTTAAGTATGGAAATTTATCTTAACATCTATAAACCTTGGCGAATCTCACTAGTCCATGATATGCCATATATAAAGTGTTTGGCGGTATTTCTGTATAAAATTTCAAATTTATAATAATTTTATATAGTTTCTATATAAAATTTTAGCGATTTTTGAGGTTAAATAATTTTATACTATAAACTTTGGGTGAAACATTTTTAGAAGAAATGGAAATTAATGAATCTTATTTTTGGAAAAAGAATGGAAAATTAGCTCACTTGTGAATATTAACCCCTAAAATTTTCCCTAGGGAATACCTGCATCAGTTAAACACCTCAAGGTGTTTGATAGCAAGTGGTTTATAAAAAGGAATGATAAGAATCCTGAAAAGTTTGACTCTCGCACTGACAAGGGAATTTTACTCAGGTACTCTTCTCGAAGTAAAGGATATAAGTGTTATAACAAGCAAACAAAGAATATTGAGGATTGCATTGATGTGATAGTATATGCAATAGCTTCACAACCTTAGTCCTCTAAAAGGAACATGAACTCAGATGGTGAAGTAAATTCATATATGAGGTTCTCAGTTCATGAAGAAATAAATTCAGATAATGAAGGTGAGAAAATAATCACAACTCCAAGGAAAAAAAACACCTTCCAGGTATGTACAGAAGGAACATCCTGAGAGTCAAATACTTGGAGATCAAAGACATGGTGTTCAGACCAGGATAAAACTTGTTTCCAGTTCAAGTTGTGCAAATTTGGTTCTATTTTCATAGATTAAACCCAAGAATCTCAGCAAGCAAGTGAGGACAAGTTTTGGGTGAAAGCCATGAATGAAGAGCTTTACCAAATTAAAAAGAATGACACTTGGGAGCCTATTCCAAGACCTAAAGAGAAAAATTTCATTCGAACCAAATGGGTTTTCAAAAACAAGTTGAATGAGTAGGATCAAGTAATCAAGAACAAGGCTCGATTGATCTACAAATGATATGCCAAAATAGAGGGGGTAGATTTCAAGGAAACCTTTGCACGAGTAGCAAGACTAAAAGGTATTAGAATTTTCCTTGCCCTTGCTAGTCATAAAAACATCAAGGTATATCAGATGGATGTGAAGTCTGCATTTCTAGATGGATATCTAGAAGAAGAAGTTTACATTGAGAATCCAGAAGGAGTTATGCTCACCATAGATGAACGGTTTGTATGCAAACTGAAAAAGGCCCTATATGGAATCAAATAGACTCCCAAATCTTATTACGAAAGGTTGGATAGATACATTTAACAAAAAGGATTTAAGTAAAGTATTTTTGACAACAATTTATACATAAAATATGAAGGTGATTGTCTACTAATTGTAGTAGTATATGTGGATGACATAATCTTTGGTAGCGACATGGAAAAATTGGGGCATCATTTCGCAAAATGTATGCAGACAGAGTTTGAAATGTCCATGATCAAAGAGTTTTATTTCTTCTTGGGATTGCAAATATCTTAATCTCCAAAAGGAGTATTTATCTCCCAATCCAAATATCTCAAAGAAACTCTAAAGAAGTTCAGGCTAGAATATTGCAAGATAGTGAGAACACCTATGTTTACACGTTGAAAATTGTACAAAGAAGAAGAGACACCACTAGTAAATCAAACTAAATATAGACCCATGATAGGAATCTTGTTGTATCTTATAGCTTCGAGGCAAGACATCATGCAAGTTGTGGGTCTTGTGACCAAATTTTAAGCTTTCCCTCATGAAAGTCACGTTGTTGTTGTCAAAAGGATTTTCAAATAGCTTCAAGGAACATAAGAATATGGACTATGGTATGCTAACAGAAAATAATTTAACTTTAAGACCTACACTTATGTTGATTGGGTTGGTAGTCTTGACGACAAGAAGAGCACCTCAGGTGCAACTTTCTTCTTGGGGAAACACTTGGTGTCATGGGTCAGTAAGAAACAAGCCTCCATTTATTTATCCATTGTTGAATCATAGTATATTGTAGTTGCTACCTGTTGCATGCAAATTCTATGGATCAAGCAGACTTGAAAATATATTCAAGTAGAGTTGATTGACCCTATTCCAATTATGTGTGATAATACAAGTGCCATTAGTATCTCTAAAAATCTTGTCATGTTGAAAGAAGGTGCGGGACTATAGACAAGTCTGCGAGAGGCCGGCATGGAAAGCAGGTTCCTTACAGAGTCATTCGGTCCGCAAAATCACGGCTGCACCACAAGGGTTGCATTTCCATGTGGAAAGGTAGGGAGGTGACCATCAACGCCACTATTCCTGATAAGAAATTCAAGTTACGGTAGAAAGGAGCGAGCAGACGGCCATTAAGATGCGAGTTCTGAGCTAGATACGAAAAGATCTGCCGCCTAGATGCTATTAATGAATGGCAAGTGGAGGGAAGGGATCCATTCAAAATTATGCGTTCCTATAACAACCTATGGACAACACTGGGATATTTGAGATTTGAACCAGTAAAGACCAGCAAACACTCGACTAACAGGCATCCCATGAGTACCATGGCGAGAACTCGAGCACGATTCGCAGAAGAGCTATGTGCAACATCGAAAGAGCCTAATGAAGCAGCTACGGTCCCCAAGATTCCAAAGTCTCCACGCACACCGCAGCCTCAGACAAACATGCAGACGATGAGGCCAGTCAGGGTATCACCGAGATTCAGTAAGCTATCAGTAGTCGAAAAGGGCAAAGCAATCACCATCGAACTCGAGAAGGACAACGAAGAGTTGCATGCCTTGATCGCTCAAATTGAAGCATAGGATGAGGACGAAGAGGATGTTTTCCAAATACCTTCACAACCCCCATATGTCTCTCCATGGAACGGGATCGCCAAGATACCAATGGACCTAGATGCTGTGAAGAGTATGCTCCAGACCCTACTTCTTCCGGATGAGATAAGGTTTGATGGTTTGCTGCTAGAATAGAAAATTTTAGGGGTGAATGTTTGCCCTTTGGTGAAATTAAGGGGTTTTAAATTTTTAGTGGGCGAATATTTTGTATCATAGTACATTTTTACAAATCACCTCAAATAGCCCACCTTATTTTAAGGGAGAGGGTA
>APFE030050592.1:0-14185 GCA_000404065.3 Pinus taeda
AGAACACCAAAAGGACACCGCTCACAAACAGATCACAGATCAATATACCAGTATTTTGACGTGGTTAAAACCCTCAGAGAGGGAAACAGTCCACGGCCTGCGCCAACGTGGCTACTACAGGCAATTTATTAATAAAAGAATGAAAATTTACATAAGCTTCTATCATGCACGGTTAACCTACAAATGACCCTCCATGCGCTTTAAATAGAATTCATGGACCAATCGGGTGTCAAGCCACGGATCAAGTGTCGGTAATACCGAGGAGAGAATGAACCGTCGGATCACTACATATCGTGACCGTCGGATTGTAAGTTTACAAAATGTACAACGGTAAAGAAACACCCTAACTCTATACCTAACTCTATACTAGACCAAGTTGAACTTAACTATTCCTATGTGTCGGAATATCCTAACAGACATGGCAAATCCAAGATCTCTTTACCATATTCTCAACCTCTTCATATTGGCACCAATCTAAATTGGATTTAAAAGGAAATGGCCAAGGTTTTCAATCTTCTCCATTGAGATCATCATAGGGCGATGCATTGAATCTCCCTGAGATTTAATAGATGAAGAGTAGTCCAAACCATTGAGAAGCCAGTTGCTATGCAACAAAAACCTATCCATGCGAGAAACTATATAATGATCTTTAGACCAAGTGTATTTCCCAATCTTAGGTTTGATATCAATTAGGTCCCATTGTTCCATTATTTCCTCCATTCTATCTCTAAAAGGATCCTTGATTGAAGACCCACCTCTTTTTTCTATTGTGTTTAGGACCGTGTTAAAATCCCCTCCCATTATACCATTGATGTGGTAATTCCTTTCCTTTATCACCTCTAATGACGCCCAGAATTATGCCTTGTCACTATATACTACTGGACCATAGATATTTGTGAAGGGAATTCTTTCCCCTGTATCCTTTTCCTCTAGAAGAACCATAATCTAATATTTCGTCTTAATTTCTTCAACCAGAGTAAAGCTCTTGTTCAACCAAATTATGCCTAGGCCTCCTGAAGCTCCCCTTGAGGACTGTGTTGACCCTGATTTCTCTCTCCAAAAAATTCCAATTGCTTTCATAGCCTCCACTTCTTCTAACTTTGTCTCTTGAATAAATACTACTGATGGAGATTCTTGTTTGATTATATCTCTAACTGTTAGGGTTTTAGCAGCTTTCCTAGCCCCCTTATGTTCTAGGAAATTACTTTCATTACTTGTGAGTAGAGGGGGAGCGACCACCATCCTTTCCTTATTTGTTTATCTTTTTCCCTTTCAGAATTTCTGAGATGAGTGATTGGTTCCCCAATTTTTTATTTGGTTTTTCTTCTCTTTCTCTCTGTGTACTCTTGTTTGGTCTCCCTATTTTCCTAGTGGGGTCGGTTTCTTGACTACAGCAGTCATCAGCCCATGATAGATTTTGGGATAAAATTTTGAGTGATAACATGATCCAAACCTTTGAGCAGGCTTCCCAGTGGGGCATCACTAACAGGAACATACTTCAGCAGAGTGACTTCACCTCCATCCTCCTTCAGGCTACTTTCCGCTACTAGTTCTCCTTCTTCTATTTTCGCATTCTCCTCAACATTTATCTAGGGGGAGCCTCTATCTCCATATACTCATCACTCAACACTTTTAAAGGATTCAAGGATGACAAAGTCGTATTGATAACCACCATAACACGAGGTTTTGACATCGAACCTTTACCTTTTGGAGCTCTTTTAGGTTTTTTCCAATGCTCCTCCTGAGCAGTCGGGGCATCCAAACTTTTATCATTCCTAGATTTAGTGCAGTATATGGAAAAGTGACCATAGTCATGACTGTGTTTGTATTTAAATGGGATATGTTCATAGTCCAAGACTTGCCTGTGCTTCCATTCTCTGAGGTTTAGATTAATTTCAATCAACAATCCCTTCTCCAAGTGTACTTCTACACAGATTTTAGCATAGGAAAATTGGGAGCCTTTTGGTTAAGAATTATCCAAGTATTTCCCCAGTCCATTACCAATAGCCTGGAAGCAATCGTCGCTTCAACAGGTGATAGGGAGACACTGGAGATTGACCCAAACTAGAATCACAGTAGGGATGCCCTCATTAGGATTAAAATTGAGGGACCATTTATTTAAATACATCCCTCTGGAGCCAAAGAAATATGGTCCATTACAAAATACTACCTCCTTATCCTCCTTGTTTTCAAATAAGAAGATGAAAAATACATTGCCAACCACAGAAAGAGAAATCTCACCCCTCATCATGGGATTCTAGGTTTTCTTAATCCAGGCTTCCATTGATCTAGGAGAGGGACACATACCTGTGAATTTCCCAATTAACGCTCTTTTAGCTTAAGCAAGGGAGGTACGACTCACTCCATCCAGTATGGAAACGTCTTTCACCTTGATATTCTGCTTGAAAAACTTGGAAGCAGTAGCAGCAAGCCACAAGCGCTTTGGGAGGGAGGCCACCAAAGACTAGAAAGCGGCATTGACGGAGGAGTCCAGAGGGGGAGGGGTGGTGGGGGGGGGCCTCCACAACGTCCATTGGGGAAGCTTGCTAGAATGAATTCAAAACAGAGACTCCTGTCGAAATCGCCAGAGAGTCAATGAATTCCAAGAACTAGCATAGAGCAAGTGAATTTTTATATTTCTAATAATAATTATAATTATAACTTTTAAGTTTTAGGTCAAAGTTCAAATACAAAAAGGTATAGTTAGTATTTTTTATGTTATAATTTACATACATTAATATTATTTTATTTATGCAAATAATATTGGTTTCTTTTTTATATCATTACTAGAAACACATAATTAGAATCACATAATCTCATTTCAAAATAGTGGTCATGAGCCCTACTGATATATAAATGTATAATTTGGTTTCCTACTCAATTATTATAGGGTTCATCTTCTAATTTTTCCTAGGTAGATTAATCCCTAATACTATAGGGCTAATATCCCTAACTTTTATAGGGTTTTTTCTTTAGTTTTTCTAGATGAACTTGATAGTTATGGTTGTCAATTGGGTATAGTCTGTGCAATGGTGAGAACGAGTGTTATCCTTCCCACCTAGGTTCAATTTTCACAAGTCACATGTTGAGGTCTTAATGAGTATATCGTTGTAATGGCCTTAATATTTGCATTGACAAAGCCTTGATCTTCTACAAACTGTAGTGATACCATCATCATATAAAAGATTGATCCTTATTGCGTATTTAATTGTGTGAATATCATTCCCGTACATTATTATTGTTATAAGGTGGTGTAGTGTTAGAAAATTGGAAAGGCAGAAAGATTTTGTTTATGTTGATAATTACTTTTGGTGCGCGCAATGAGAGTATCGTTGACACACCTACAAGCCAAGGTAATTTTATCTCCCACAAGAATATGTAAATTTTTATCCTTGTTACAACGACATTGCAACCATTTCTTTTTGTAAGGAGAACCCGAACTAAATATGTTTAGATAGGGAATTATAGGAATTTATTTTGGATACTTAGTGTACAAGATAACTCTTCATAAGTAATTAGGTTGACGGTGTATGCAGGAAACCCCCACTATAGGTGTGAGTATGGGCCAAATGTCATGCCAATGATCAACTTTAATGGCGATTTTAACCACTTGCTCGATAACATGCACATCCCAATGCATAGGTACAATATGATAAATCCTCTCACACCATGGGAATTAATATATTTAGTGGGTAGGTACACTCGCTCGGCTCTGCATTACAGGGAAATGATGGCCAACTATAAAGGCATGAATTGACACCTTTAGCTGCAAGAAAAAGGCTAACATAAAGCATGGTAGCTTCAATATTTAAATCTGAAGTGGTTACACCAAATTTATATTAGTTATCCCTCTCTTTTTTAGGATATGTTGGCCCTTAATTATCATGTCGTCAATTTTTATTACAACTATGTTTACATCCACTGGCCGCTCCTTAGGTATTCTCTGGTTTCTCAAGGTTGGAATGTTTTCATCTCACTACACCTCTTATTTAGTCTCTAGCACACTGGATTACATATGCATGGGTACTGTGGGGATTAGGATGTTCAGTCAGCCTCAACTTAATGGTTTGTCTGTCACCCAGGATCTTTTATCTCCTTTTCATTTTTCAGACACAACAAGTAGTAGTTTAAAAATAACAAGGGAATTCACTCTCTCTGGGTAAAGGACCTCACATTGGAAGTTTACTTGCTCCACTAGTGGCTAAACAATGATGGGTTTAGGTTGGTGTCAAAAATTCTAACACCTTGGAGTACTTGGCACACTAGTGTCCTATTTGCATGGTTCAGTTATTATTAGTTCTTTGGCTTGCAAATCTTAGCTACACAGGGAGGGGCATCATAGAAAATGATACAAAATTCAAACACATGATCATCGTGATGGTCACGGTCAAGTTGCTTGTGGCCAAGTGTTCATTGTTGGGATGCTCATTGTTATGTCATTTTGATCATGATCGGGGTGCTCATGGTCACAGTGCTCATAGCCAAAGCTATACTCGAGGTCGGGATGTTCGTGGTCAAGAATATGGTCAAGGAACACATAGTTTAAGGTCAATGTTCTATAATACTTTTGCTTTTCCTGTTTTTCATGGCATGCTTCTTCTAGCTAAGTGCTACCTTGTGTTATTTCTGAAGGACGCTTCTTCTATTTCTCGCAAATGAAGTCTTTAAATAGTTGCAAGCTCAATTTTGTTGTTTTGTATGTCACATGTCAGTTGGCAAAGCCAATGTATTTTGGGAACTTCTTTTTTTTATCTGATAATTTGGTTAAGCGAGTTCTCCACGACCTCAATATCATTTACTTTGTCCTATTAGTCTGGTTTCCCTATGGGCAGAATAGTAGGGAACAAAAACACTATTTTGTAATATCTCTTTGAACTAATGTAATGTCGAGCTTTAAACAAACAAACAAAAATGGTGTATGCAGGAAACAACTCAAAGTATTAGAAACAATATTGAGCATAACAATCTTTGTAGGTTCTCACAGAGACACTACAATAGTTTAGTTACACATATGTGCTAAATACATGTTTTTGTTAAGTATTTGAAATCATGTAATTTGTGTAATGGTGACCTGGTGAGTTGCCGCAACGAGTGAAGCAATAAGAAATTACCAATGAATTGCTGCGAGGTCAGATTTATGTTAAAATTCACTGGTAATTTCTTGTTGGTTCACCCCTTGTGGCAATTAGCTGGTTCATCATTGTGACAACTCACTAGGTCACTATTATGGCAACTAGCTGGTTCACTGTTGTGGCAACTTGTTGGGTCATTGTTGCAAAAGATCACTAATTTGCAGTTCATGGGTATCGATATTTATAGCACATAATTTAATTAGCTCATCAAAGCATAATGGGAATTAACCATAGTTTTTCTTACATTTGTTTTGTTTAGTTCTTAATTACTTGTTGAAAGCCATAATTAACTTACAACTCGTAAAAATAATTTATATTAAAAACCTAATTAATTTAGTGGCCTTTCTCTTTGCTTATTTTATTCCTCTCTTCCTCTTCCTTGGGGTTTCTCAATCTTTCCTTAAAACCAAGTGGTGACTCTACTCCCTCATTTCTACTTTTCTAGTAGTGATTGTACTAGGATGGTTTCCCACCCTATGATACACTAAATGTTTATTACTCACCCAAGGATTTTGTATCAACATTTTCCATCATCAAGCTTGGGGCTTCTTCCTTATTCCCTCTCTCTCTAAAACAATTGGAAAGAGAAGGGTTAATTACCAACATACCATTTGATCAGTCTTCGATTCATAGGATGCTAACCCTCAACTTGCCCTACAATTAGGGTGTTTCCATTCCTTTAACCTATTAGTGGTCTCTGAAGGTGATTGAGGTGTAAATTTTGTGTACCCTTCCTTCCTTCTCCCCAAATGAGATATCTTAAATCTATCCATCAGAAGCACACCCTATCTCGGGCTATGCTCGAACACATTCATCTAGTTCCTTAATAGGGGGTCATGGAGACAACCACCTTAATTAAAGTATGCATTCAATAACCCCATTTTTTCAAACCTGAGAATTCATTTTCCACTGTCTCCAGATCACATGATCTTATTTTGGGATTCTAAATGAAAGTACATATATCAACTGACATAAAAATAAATAAATAAATAAAATGCAATCTCAAAAATAATTCTTGTAAATGGTGCAAGTACCATAAGGTATTGTCCCATAACACCATAAATTTTAAATGATTGAAGCATGAGTGCACATTTTGACTATAGCTTAATAGTGACGCTTATTCGCATGGTGACATGAGTCAAGTTCACATAATTTCAATAACTATACCTAGTTGAAGCTATGATCTTCCTAATTTAATCAACCTTTATGTTGAGTTACTAGTTGAGAGATGATAAAGCCACTTTAGAATACCTTAGCTATTAATAACTTATCATTATTGTCAATGAATGTTATATCTTTTAATTTATTTAATCATAAATTTAATAACAATTGAATAAAAAGTTATAAAAAAAAATTGTATTATTTATACTTATTCACAAATTTTATATAGTTAACATTCAAATAAAAAAATTATGTGTGTGTGAGAGAGAGATTTATTTTATTTTATTTTAATGTTATATGGGGCTTGGGAAATTGAATAAAAGACTGCATCACTCATATACTTTACATAACACAAGCTTGCCAAGTAAACCACCCTAAGGACTAATATTAAAATAGAATTTTGATATATGTGAGAGAGAGAATTATGAAGTATTTTATTCATTAATTTGGCCTCTAACAGCTTCAATATCACATGCCTATTCTAAGTTGAATGGAATTACTTAGTGTGTGTCTCACAACAACACCCCATAATAGATATATATATTAATATAATAATATACTATATATATAACCTCCAATTATAAGCAGGAAGGAATTACACATTTCCCTTATATTCAAATTGTAAAAGAATCTCTCAAAGTCATAATTTTATTACTAATCTAAACAGCATATAAAAACCAAAATCCACTTGCATATAGATAAAATAACATTGTTTTCTCTAGAAAAAGATTGTGTCACTTGTGCACCGAGATAATATGTTGTTGAGCCTAGAAATCTTGCCATTTGAGAAAATATAATCCTCTTTTTTATATATGTTGAATTATTTTGAAAATTTTATAATCATAAAATTTATTCTAACACATTACAAGATAAACATCTCTTAAAGGAATTCAATTTTTTTGATAATAAGACTTTGAAATTGTCTTTAACTATATTAATTTAATTTTATGATATCGGTTAATTTAATTTTATGATATCGGTTGCTTATAGCATAATTGAATATTCATTTGTAGATATAATTTCCACTGTCTCAGAATTTGCAACATAATTTATATTGTAGGCGGTCTTTCTTCTTTTTACAGCATAATTTATATTGCAGGGAGTCTTTCTTCTTTTTCAACAAAATTTATATTGTACGCAGTGTTTCTTCTTTTTGCAACAAAATTTATATTGTTGGCAATCTTTATTTTTTTTCTAGTATCAACGGATGATCATTTTTGCATTGTTGAATCATGTTTTTGATAGTAGAGATAAATTTAGTACTATCAAAAACTTCTGAAGCACTCAAAATTTTAAAGTTTAACAACTATAACTTAGATTTATATAAATCCTTAAATTTTATCAAAATCTTACCAAAATTATTATAATTTTCCCAAAAAAAAAAAAACAATTTGTTAATAAAACACTATTCATACTCAAGTCAGTGATATTCGTACCCACAGAGATGAAGTAATTGAGTTGAGGGTGAATTCTACCTCCATGGAAACAAATTCAATGTGAATTCTATGGAAAACAAATTCAATTCACGGTTTTCTTTTGGTGGACTGTTTCAAATTCTTCTTTTGTTTTTGGGTTTAGGCTATTGATTTTATTATTATTATTATTAAAATATATATTAAAGTCATATAAACTCATTTTAAAATAATGAGAGTGATTTTTAAAAAATATATATAACTTATTATATTCAAAGGATAAATAAGATTAATATTTTAAGTTTTTTTATATAGATACTCATCAGAGATCGGTTAAAAAAGATACATTATATATAAATTGATGCTCGGTTGTTAATTGGATTTAGGCATTGTTATTTGTATGGATAAAAGTGTTGCAAGTGTCTATCCTACTCATTTTGTAATTGTAATTTCCATTTCTGTACATTTAAGAATTGGATTTTCTGTGAAATTTTCTTTACAACATGTATATTACTATTATAAATTTCCATTATTTTAAAATTTATATTGTACCAGCCTTCTTTTTTCCTTCCCATCATATCAAATTCATAATCATTATTTTTATAAATTGAATAAATATTTATTTGTACATATGGTAACTTCATACTCACATCATATACATACATATATATAGATATATATTATTATATAATATATATTATATATATATATAAAGGGGGGGGGAGGGGGGGCCCGCGGGGGGGGGGGGAATTTTACTCACTCAAAAAATTATATTGTACAGTCCTTCCTACTCTCCTTTGTATACGTATCAATCACTGTGTGCTGACAAAAAAATTAAAATAAATATGTGTCTCAAGGGATAAACGCCCATCATGCGAACAAATTTCTTCTTCATTTGGCTTTTTTCTGTGAAGCTTCAAAATAAATACTCTCAGCTTATGGACAAACCCCTCTCTAAATAGATTATCCCAAGAGCTATCTGCGAGCCCATCTACATAATTTTCCATGTCTTTGAATGCCTCACATTCTAAAATGTAATGTTTTTTGTTTCCACTTTTCCATAAGAACAAAAAATGCATACTCTTTCCTCCCACACTTCTTTTGGAATTTTCCAACACCGTCCTTCACAACTGAGTTGATGAGAATTAATCTTTAATTGAGCAATAAGAATTTTGGCTCTCGAAGAGATATTGGCCTCTATGTATGTTTTTGGTTGATGACTATGAGTGAGATTAAATTTTTCTTTCTTCCTAACTCCTCATGCCAAGTACACTTGTGGAACTTTTCCATAACAAAAGCTTTTATCTCTTTGTTGTTTATGGGACATGCATTCAAGCAAATACCCCATTTACTAAACCATTTGTTATTTTGCTGCATCCAAATATTTTTTCTGTTGCACAATCTATCATTAAAGACAACCTTAGGCCATTTACCATCTTCCATTTGTTCAATTCTTTTTTAAATACCTTATGAATGGCACCATAGCAATTGCTTCAATAGGAGCAGTCTTTGTTTCAGTTAACAATATAGCATAAGGATTTGCACTTTTAATCTTGAATTTTCTTGCAATCAAAGGCTTCTAAATTTTTTCAATTTGCCTCCACTGCATATAGGATGTACTGTTGGCCCATAGTTCACAACCATAGAGAATCACCGGAATCACTAGAAGCCCAAAAAGAGTTTGAGTAGTTTTCGAGTGCCATAAATGCTTTTTCAACACCCAACTTCTTGATACCCATCTCTATCTCTTGCATTGTGAAGAGTTCAATATGAGTGTTGACCAAGGGGTTAGGGTCACCCTTGGGATCCTGCTCATAGAGTTGTCTTGCATAGTTAAACAATTTAGAAGTTGTAATACTATTTCCAGTTTGTATCTTTTTCGGTTGGAGCTCATTCCAAAATAGTTTGGGATTATTTTTCCCAAGGAAGATTAGTTTGTCCCTCCTTGAAACCATGAAATCAATATTTTTCTTTCTTAATAATTGTTTGTAAGTTTTGAGATTTATGTTATCCTTGTTCGACTTTTTCCACATTCTCTTTGTCTTTTTGCATTTCTCGTCAAACCAAGCATTAAGCGGAAAGCCTTTTGTTTCAGACTTCTTAATTTTTTCTCTTTTGCACTTTGTAAGTGCTCATTGAATTAAATGTGTTAATTCATTACTATGAAGGCTGTGAATTGTGATTTTCTCCTTCTCGAAGAGCCTCTTTAGGGTCATTTTGAAAGTATTACAATTTTCCAAGGTCAAAAAAAATTTGCCATGTGGAAGGTTTTGTTGGACATGCTGAATTTTTTACGCTAATTGTTTCTTTCCAGTCCAAGAGAAACATAAATAAATTGGCTTGTGATCTGATTTTAAGTGCCACAAGTGATCTCCAATCAAAACTTCCTCCATTTTCTCACACAAATCAGGCGAGCAAATTATGTATTCTACTACACTTGGTCCATTGTAAGTATTGCAAGTGAAATTACCGAACTTTTCCTATCTAGTCAAGCCATTACAAATGACTAAATCAAAGGCCCACATAGAGTAAGCAGTTGTTCACCAAAGAGATTGCAGCCCTTGTCCTGTGAAATCTGAGATTCTTTCCTGCTGATGATTACTCTATTCTGTAAACCAAATAGGGTTGCAATCATCTTTACAACAAAGCATGCTAGCTTGCTGACTTGCAATCCTAGCATTGAAATCACCTAACTGCAAATAAATTGCAATATTCGGTTAACAGATCTTTATAATCCAATTCTCCATCTTTAATTAATTTTGCGATAATACCATTATTTTGTTTATATATTTGTTTTATTTAAACGCTACCTTCTTCAGAACCATACCTACCGGGTTCACTCCAGCAGCAACCAAAGACAACATTGAACTCACTCAAGTTATCATTTGATTTGTTAAATTGGTTTTAAATTAATATAAATATGTTTTCCCTTCAATATATTAATTGTGCACTGCAAATGGTGAACTCACTCAAGTTATCATTTGATTTGTTAAATTGGTTTTAAATTAATATAAATATGTTTTCCCTTCAATATATTAATTGTGCACTGCAATACCATTTGTAGTTTGTTGTCAATGACACGGCAAAGCTACTGGTATTAAATTTACAATGAGTGAATTAATTAATGGCCAATTCAACTTCCACTTCCCATAGCAGCAGAAGTAACAGTGAATTCATTTATTTTGAATATTTTTATAATTTCTTTGCATATTGTTTTTAATATAAATGTATTATATTAGAAACACAACATTCAGGGCGCATTCTTCAAGCTAACATAATGGATGTCGAGAGAGTGGACTTATCAATGTGTTAGAGAGTTGACTTATCACTGTGTTAGGTAGGTTTTGTTATAACTTATCAATGTGTTAGGTAGGTTTTGTTATAGATTTATTTTTTATATTAGTATAATTAATTTTTTAAATATTTGTAATATTTATAAATTTAATAGTAATAGAGTTAGGGTTAGAGTCGTTGAGGTGCAAATTAAATATAAAAATATTATTAATATAGATTTATTTCTATATTAATATAATTTGTTTAGTTTATTATATAATATATTTAGGGTTTTCACTTATACCAAGAATTAAGTATAAATGGTTTAAGTGAAAATTAATAAAAAATAACTAAGTTGTACCGATACGAAGAATGTTATAAGATATGGATAACGACAAAGTTCAAATCGGATTAAATATATATATATATAATATCTTAGTACTAGAATTTATATCTAAAAATATATATTTATCGTCTTCATTTTTTGTGCTTTCCAGAGTCCAACTCTTTCGGAAATGGTGTCATGCATGGCAGATGATATTTATCTTTTTTGCATGGCAATTAAAAGGCCCATGGGATCATTGGGATATTCCGTAAAAACATATTTGAACATTTCAATCTTCTCAAGGTCAACTTGGTCTCTTGACTATATGGAGGCAAAGGATTAACTAGAGAAGATTTCTTATATTGGAGGGATTTATGAAATCCAGAGCAAAATCAATGACAAATAACAAAACCTTAACCAAACTGAAAATTAATCACTCAAATAAATCTCTTTACGAAAATTAATCACTCAAACAAATTTCTTTACGAAGACATTCATCAAACCCCTTTGTTTGCATTTTTGAACATCTACCTTTTTCTTAGTAAGAATCTTTCATCAAACCCTTTTATTTGCATTTTTGAACATCTACTTTTTTCTTGGTAAAAATCCTTGATAAATATATGGAGTATCATGGATGACACTGTGTTTATACTGAGTTTATTTGAAAATTTGATTTCTTTATTGAGATCACTAATCGCTTCGAAATGTATCCAATTCCAAATATGAAGTTTTCGATTTTTTGAAACCAAACAAAAAAGCTTTTGAGTTTCAAACAAGAATTGTATCCGTTTCTGTATCGGAAACCATTTCTATATTAGAAACCAGGAGATCCGCATTTCTAAAAAATTCTTAGGCGTTTCTGACAATTTAGAAATATAATTATTATAGATCTATTTTTATATTAAAATATTTTTTATATTTTTTATACTCTTCTATATTATTATTATTATCATTATAAATATTGCTAAATGTTTTTAGTATCATTTGCATAACAGCATTAGATTCAGTTAGGGATGGAAACGACACATTTATGATGAGGCTTTTAAGAAATTTTATTCACATCATCTTATTTTAAAATTAATATGTTTCCAAAGAATTATAATGTCAAGTTTTAAGTGAAAAGCCTAGATACAAAAAATAAGACGGATATGGTTATTACTATGTTATTGATATTAATATTATTTTAGTTATATAAATAATATTGAATTGGTTTTCATTATTACTATGTTATTGATATTAATATTATTTTAGTTATATAAATAATATTGAATTGGTTTTCATTATTACTATATTATTGATATTAATATTATTTTAGTTATATAAATGATATTGGATTGATTTTTATTATTACTATATTATTAATATGGTTAGTATTATAGTTTCTATTAATATTATTTTAGTTATAGAAATAATATGGTATGTTTTTTATATGAAAATTAGAAATACATAATTATAATCATGTAAAATCATTTTAAAAAATGATGTTGTGATTTTGTTTTATTTTTTTTTTATTTTTACCTAAAATTAGAATTTCTAAAAAATCTTTAAAAACTTGTTTCATAAATATCACAAAGAGGTCATATACAACATGATTTAAAAACTTGAACCTATAAATATACAATGATGGTAGTTTGTTACCTAATCTTTATAAAATTAATTTTCCAAGTTTCCCCTATAAATAAATCTAAATTCTCTAATTTCCATCTCTTTTAATGGAATAATTGGATTTTTTGGAAACAAGACTCTGATATTGTCTTTACTTATATTAATTAATTAATTTCATGTTGTAGGCTACTAAAGCTTCATTGAATATTTATATAGGTAGATAATACTTTCATACTCACACAATATGTGCATTACTACTATGAATTTTCATCGTCTCAAAATTTTGAGATAGAATTTATAGTGTACTCATAGTTTCATAACCAGAAAATTTTTTATTTATTAATTATTTTTGAGCCAAACACAAATCAATGTTTTTTTTAAATATTTTTTCTCAATGGTTGAGTTTAAAATTCCTTACGAGATAAAATATTTAAATCATTAATTTTTTTTTGTTTTTTTTTTCACAGATAATGAAGTAAGAGTAGTTACATTCTATTTAGATGAATCAATAAGAATTAATCTTTTACATTTTAATTAATTGTAAATTCCATCTTTACTCGTTTTTTTTCAATATGGTTTAAGGTCCTTAGATATTGGTTACTGCTATGTCTATGGAATATTTGTACCAAGCAGATCAACTTGAAAAGATTAAAAAAAAAACAAATCTACACACATTTACCTAAAAGGATCATTCTCAACAAAAGAACCTGAACCTCCAAAAAACCTCAACCTTACAATTTTGAGGGAATTACCCTTAACCTCTCAATAGAAAATTGAATTGAACCTATAAATCTCAATAAAAAATCGAATTGAACGCAAAAACTCTCAATAACAAATAGCAATTCAAATTAAACCCGTAACCTTTCAATAACAAAAATAATTGAACAACTAAAACTAAACCAATTACACTAACTATAAACTCATTTTTAATTTTATACTTCACTAAAATACATTTCCATCCACACAAATTACACTAACTATAAACTCATTTTTAATTTTATACTTCACTAAAATACATTTCCATCCACACAAAGCTGAAAACCGGAGCCATGCAATGAAAAGAACGGGCCGGATTATGGATATTTGCTTCGTCTTTCAATCCATAGAAAGCAGAAAACAGGAGCTCCTGTAATGAAAAGAACGAGCCGGATTATGAGTATTTGCTTCTATGAATTGATTAAATGTTGTATATGGCCACCCCTTTTTTATTTTATTTTTTATTTTTCCATTGCTGGCCGGCCCTGGTTTCTCTTTTGTTCTGTTGTGCAGTAATTGCT
>APFE030050593.1:1525-13386 GCA_000404065.3 Pinus taeda
GATGGACCAATGGTGATATGACCGGTGAACGGAATAACCCAACCCGACTCGGACGTGGAGTGAAAGTGTCATGTTCAAGAGTGACTTGCTACCAATAAAGTTTCTTCAAGTTTTCTTCCCAATTTTCCCCAGTCATTTCTAACCAGTACCTCTTTATTTTTTATCAAGCTTGAGGAGGATAACATGTGCTTGTTCTATAATTCACCCTTCGGGCGAACCTGTTGCTATGTTTTAACGAGCCTAGCGATAGTGAAACTTTTTCTTGTCTATACAGACAAGTTTGTCGCTATTGATTTTAACGAGTTTAACGACAATGATAACTCGATCCTTTTTCAATTTTAGAGAGTCTGAAAAGGGATGGAAAGGAAACTCCAATAATCCTTTTTCGTCATATAATCCCTTAAGTCCGAAAAAGTATAAAATAATACTAAAGGGATGAATTTTCGATAGTTTTAACGAGCCGAACAAGACAAGCACTCGATCTTTTCGTGTAATAATCCCTCATGTCCAAAAAGATTAAAATCTAGAGGAGGGATAGCACTTTCGGTAGCTTTAACGAGCTGTAGAGGCCAATCGCTCGGCAATCTTTTCATATTTTACAAGTCAGCTGAAAAGAGCTTAAAGGAGACTCGTTTTTTGAGGAACGAGTGATAATTTCGGGTAGCAACTGATTCCAGGTAAGGTTTGGAATTTTCCAATCATGGCAGTGTCACAAGGATGGCTAATAGAATCACTCATCGCAGATGTTCCTCAAAAGGGTAAACAATCAAGTGGAGGTATATGATTGGCTAAAACATAGTGGAGGTGATGGTAAGAACACGACCAAGGCTCAAAAGCTGATGATAATGCATTCACAATGGTTATTTACCAGAGATTGGTTCATTTTTTAATGAGCTTAAACTCTGGCAGAACATATTCTCATTGCTTAGGTTTAATTTTTAACGAGCTTGAACTTTGCGTAAAACTGCTCGTGCCAGTCGTATAATAAGGATGTCTCATTGATAGGTTCAATTTTTAAGGAGCTTGCACCATTCAAAACTTTGCTCCATATCCTTTCCTTATGTAAGCTAGGAACAACCAATCGTATGAGTTTAAAGGGTTGAGAATCTACAAACTAAGAAAATAAATGGTTGCTCTTCACTTGCATGCAAAAAGGTTTGCATGCCCCCAAGTATAGTGAAATAGAGTTTCCTAGCTACCATATAGAAGTTCTCACATTTGCAAGATAGTCTCCATCTGCATAGCAGACAGAAACACTTCCCCAGCTTAGTCCATGTGGACAAAGGTGATTCTAGCTCCAACCACCTAACCTTGATGAGGGAATCTTATTCCGGTCTAATCCCATTTTCCTAAATGGACGGGTGTTAGACTAGTCATATATCCTTCACGAAAACCTACCCTATACCCAAAGTTTCCTTGTCGAACCAGACCAGGGTGCATGCCCCCTGGGTTTCAGTCATGGCCACCGAATTACTCGCGCTCTTCAGGTGGACAGACTGGAGATTGATGAGAGACTCCTTGTGTGAAAAGACCAGTTAGGGATGGAATTTGACTATTAGCTATGTGTGAGCCGAGGAATGAAAGTTGGTCTACGAGATGGACCACTCAGCCTTCATGCGGAAAACACATTACTCAAAGGAGTGAGGAGACAATGGCTCCCATGCTATAAATATAGTCATGCCTAAGGAGTAGATTATAATCTAAAGGTCCTTGGACTACCATTATTTTCAGATAAACGGTTTTCCCTCTCAAATTTATAGGCAAACTTGGAAGGATCCCTAACGGTTGACTGGTTCCTTTGTCGAAGCCTGTCAAATTTCTCATCTCAAGTAGAAACGATGGCGAACCAATCACTTTCCAAGTAGTTGAGGAAAGGATACTCACAGAAGCCCCTTCATCTATGATAGTACCGACCATGACCATTCTGTAAGCTTGTACAATGATTCAGAATGGTACATTAGATGATAGATGGGGTCTGCCTAGTAGATTCCAATAAAAGGAAACGACTAGGTTGCTTGGAGGTGGGACCGAATAAACAGCTAGATATAACCCTGACGAACTTCCTTCCTACGGTAAAGGAATGGGTAAATTGCCCCCATGTTCATCAGAGTCTGTGTTTACGAAAAGAATCTGAATGGTGTCGTTCTCATTCTCTTCGGTGACTATATCATCTGAAGATGGACCTTTCGAAGACAAGACCGGGTCGACTGCCGTCTCGACCTGTTGACCTTGGTCCGGTGTTGACTCAGAAGGTTTATCTTCAATGATAGATGCTTCGACCGACAACAAAGGTGTGTCAGTCAAATTTTCAACTAGCGATGGACTTGGCAAGAGTTTCTCGTATCCAAGAGGAAGCTGTAGCGGTGAAGCACGACGATTATCCAAGACTCTTTTAGCTTCATCTAGGAAGGGACAACGGTGGACAACATGATCACCTTCACACAGTCTACAAGGAAATTTATATTTTCCTTTCTGCCCAGAGACTTCGTTTTCACTAGTTGACGGTGTACTCTCAACATGATCATTAGAGGTTAACGACACCATATTGTGCAAATGAGGAGATCAGTCCCTTAAGATCCGAGGGATGCAAGGACAATCTTGATGATAGTGGTCTCCTTTGCAAATGACACATGGATATTTAGGTTTGGATGGTGCAGTGTGCGGATTTTCACTAGATGATGCATGGTTGCCCCTTTTTGCCTTTGGCTCCTTCTTCTTCTTTTCCTTCCCTTTATTATTCTTCTCAGTTACTTGATTTTTAACTTTACCAGCTTCACCAAGTGAAGAGGAAGGAGGAGAGGGAGAAACAAATGAAGCAGAAGGTTGGGGGTAACTCTAGTATCATCTAGTTGCTGACTTGATTGCTCAGGAATCACGGTGGTTTGAACGACAAAGTTCAAGAAGGAGCCATACTGGCAAGCCAATTGTCAGTCCTGGAGGGACAATGTGGCCATATGAGGTGCACCGACATCTCCCCAAGAGGAGAAAGGACTATGATTTCCCCCAAGGGGAAATCCCTTGGTTGGTGGACTCCATTTTTTCAACCTAAGACCAACAAGAGAACAATGACGTTTTTTGATTAAAATAAATTTTATGACGCTTTGACACAACTTGATTTTTCAATTTTTAAGAGTCGAGAAAAAGCTAAAGATGACTCTAGTCGCCTTCGATTTTAATGAGCCTGAAGTGACAAGTGCTCAGATGGACCTTTTCCTTTAGGGAGTCTGAAAAGGAATGAAAGAGACTACTCTTTACAATCTAGAGAGGGATTCCAAAACAATCACAAAACTGTAGAATACTCTTTATGGTACGACGGTCAATCTTCCGATGCTGTGTTCAATGCTATTTCATTGATAGGTGGCAGACACGGCTTCCTAAGGATTAAAGGATATAGCCTATTGTGGTCTCCCAATATATACTCGACGGTACGTGGGAGCACAAGTTTGTACTGGCACTTGTCATCTCAAAGAGGAGGAATCACCCAACCTACAATGAAAGTGATAGTTACCAGGCTTTACAATGCCGGAATACGTCTCTGGCCTAGACTTCTAAATGTTGTGTGTTAGGTTCCAAAGCGTTTTTATGTTCATTGAATTTATTTTACAGTTGATCTTTCTTAAGAAGTTTTCCTTTCAGTTTCACCGTGTGATGTAGATATACAACTCCTAAAATTCAATCTAAGATGATAAACAATCGTTTAATCTTCTTTTTGCAATGAAAATCCTAGGTACTAAGGAAAGAGAAGTGGGATTTTTTCAACATAGAGCAGAGAGCACACACTTAGATGCATTGTCCTAAATCAAAATCAACAAGCAGTCTAAATGCAAATGCACATGCATGTATTTGTTTTCGCTTTCTTAATGTGTGAATGACAAAAATAATGCTAAGTACAAATCTGAATCGTTTCAAGCGACAGTACTAATATGATTTTCTCTTCAAAAGACGAAAGGAAGATAATGACGACACTTTGCGATTTTGAATTGAAAACTGCTTTTGACACTTGAAAAACTATTAATTCAAATCAAATACAAGAGTAACAATGTAATCGATCATCAAGAACATTAGGATTCTTTTCTTTGACTGAAAACGACACCTGCGACACTTCCAAATCAAAAGACAATAGTTTGATTATGCTACCTCTTTGTAAAGGAGAACCGTAAATGGCGAACAACACATAAAAACATTTGCAGTTCTTTGTACAATGGAGGTTGAATCATGCAAAGGAAGGGAGTTTCCACAGTGATATACTGATCATAGACAGCAAAACTCCTGAATAAATATGAAGAGAGTGAACAAAAAACCAAAATCTGGAAGCAGAAAAAGTCTTATCTAATCATCGTACCTGTAGCACAGGGAAGGAGCGATGCATCCCACCTACTGCACACGGGAGGTGTGATGCATCCAGATTCCCAAGAGGAGAAGCTGCGATGGTCCAAGGACGAGACTTCAACTTGGTTCTTGGTCACAGTTTGCAGCTTAGTTCAGGGATTTAGGCTGAGCTAATGATAGTCAGTAAATACAAATCACAGGGGCTGATTTAATGAGGTTACTTGAGCCACCACCAGGGTAATTAGGATGTTTGCAAATCAATTGTTCAGTTTATAAACAAAACCCGAAGATAGACTGAAGCAACATTGATCTACTTTCCACTTGCATAGCAAATGCAGTTCGAAGGCTAGCTAGCTTGACTTCAGGCTCTGTCTGTAGTTTATAAAGAAAAAAAAATATAGACAAGCAAACAACTTATTCGTTCCCCAGCAGAGTCACCATTTTGTTATCGGGAAATCTAGTGTCCATGCAGAGCTGCTAGTCCCACTAAGATGGGTAGCTATCTTAGAAACAAACAAACTAAAGTTACTTTCGTTTTTCTTTATGAGAAGTAGATAGGAGAGGATCAAAGAATACCAGCCTCAATCTTTTGCTTGGTTACTTGCTTGTTCCTTCTCTGTTCTAATGGATCTTTGCCGCTCCTTCCTTGATTACTTGCTTCAAAGAGTACCTGTAAAGTCAAAACAACATAATACCTTCAAAGTACAGGGATCTACAATCATAAACAATATAGGACTAGATATGTATTAAACACACAAATGCATATATCATCAAACGTACAATAATGTGGAGGAAAACTTAAATAGCTTTATTGATATACAGATTAGAAGAGAGTATTACAACCCATTGATCTGACCCAACATCATCCTCCTAGCATGAAAGCCCTTCTTCACCTCATGACAAGCTTAGATTTCCCAACACTATGATGTTCCACTAGGAAACCAACAGAACTTCCTTACAAGATGCAAAATTCCAGCCTCTGGATCTTTGGGATGAGGGATGCATATATAGATGATTGTAGCGGGGTGATTCAGCTTCTGGGATTTTGATTAGTGTCTTCTCTCTGATAGTTCTTGATTCCACTTGGAGATTGATGATCTCTTACTCATCCCTGGGTGAATTCAGAGAGGCAAGTGTCACAGAAGAAGTTTATGGAAGATTCCATGATCATCCACCTTGCAAACTGTCTCTGCCATTTGTCTACTCTCGCCCATCGCACCCTACAGAAGGGCTTTTCAGTATGCATTCGCCCTTTTTGCATGTGGCAGGTGAGATGCATCACACCCTTTGCACTGAGCAGTCTGTATGGTCTAGTTTTGACCAGTTCTGAGCAGTTTTCTGTGGAGAACTTCTGGGAGATGATGTAATCAGCTAACCTTGTTCCTTTAGGGTGTGAAACAACACTTTTAGGGACTCAGAAGCCCTTTTTTTATGGACATATATGATTGGGGTTGCAGTGCCCAAATATGTCTATAACACCACCCATAGTAGTTTCCAGCCAAAACACTCTCAATTAACATCATCTGCCCACTAGTGATGTTGTGGAATGCCTACCTGCCCAAGACTTGTAGCACAACTACGGCAACAACCTGTGTCTCTAGCCTCTCTATATTAACAAGAGGGATAGTTGTGCCCTTGACACGAACACCCTGTCGACAATGGTGCTCCCAAACTCAATAATGTTCCTCCCACGAGGTAACACCGAATGAATATCCCCCACCACTCTGAGGGGAGGCAATCCAGTCAAAAAGTAAATATCCTATAATGTGAGCTCGATCTTGTGCCCCTGCATGAAAAAGACCTCCTAGTCTAGATCCCAATAGCTCACAATTCTTGATATCAAGGGCTCACCTGCCCTCATTAGTGGGTTCTCTACCAATTTGACAACCCCATAACGAGGCAATGCCCCTCGAACCACCTGATCCCCTTGGATCTCAAATTGAAGAGTACCCAAGTCTCATTCATGCCAGTTGATTTTCAGCTCTTCCATGCCTAAAAAACACCATATGTCTTGTCAGTACAGAGAAGAAAACAATGGTCTACACTAATGATCCTACAACCCCCACCAGGCCAGCAAACCAACCCTTCCTCTAGCCACAAATCGTAGTTTTTAGCCTAGAAGGTGTGAGCTCGCAGGTTTCTAGTTGTTTCCTATGAGCTAGATCACACTTCTGGACCCAAAAAGTGTGATGTGACCATGAGCAAGGGAAAGGGTCTCTCAAGGAGCTGTTAGGTGCCAAAAATCAGGAAATAAACCACTGAAATTGAAGATATGAGTAAGGCCACCTACCTGAAAGTCACAGATCCTGATTCTGATGGTTGTTTCTCTGCTACAATCTCCACAATATTTAGGGCCTTTTCCTCCTTTCTAAATTCACCACAACTCACTTAGCAAATGAATCCAAATTGGAGGGAAAATGCCCTTTTATAGAAAAATCCCCAATTTTTCTATCACCCATTGTGACTAGACTGTAGATCAGTTTGATGAACCGTCAACATTGTTGGAAATCTCTCATCGAACTCTAAAATGGGTTTTCCTCAGTTTTTGATGATTTGTCGCTTCACCTGGAAACCATTTTTTCCACGAAAGTCGCTTTGTTGTCTCTCAAAATCAAATTTCATCATAAAGAGACACTTGTACTTTGAGGTGCACCTCCTCTTAATACTTGTCATACCATATGTCGATTTTCTTCATGAGTAACCATCATTTACTCATGTTTCGATGGTCCCCATCAGGCCTAGTCTGTGTGGCAGCATCATCAAGTCACCCTTGTTTAGAGCATCTGTGATGAGTCACGCTTGCATTCTTGGAGTCTTTTTCATGTCCCATCATCTCCTGTCATAGTATTCATCAATATTTGCATACCACCCATCCCGTGTTGCCCATTTTTGCCTCCATTCATATTGTCCCCATCCCCTTTAGAGTTGAGTCAGTTGCTATCAAGTCAACCATTGAATTTATGCTCTGACAAGGGTAGTCATCTGTTTGTCCCTCAATCTCATTTCCCCATTATCCTTGGTGTCATTCCATCAGTCACATTACTATTTTCCCTCATGCGTTAGGTTGAGGATCCTCATTGCCTCATCTATCGCGGGCCCTATTCTGTCGACATCGACTCATTTATTCCAAAATAATAGTCTACAGGGTAACCTATCTTGGTTCCAACTTCCATCCTTGTTCTTTGATTGAGCACAGGGTCTCATTATTTCCCTTTGACTTGGTCATTTCATGTTTGTGATCCATACACTTTATGGTCTAGTGATGCAGAAGATTGTACCAATGATTCCTAGGTGTGTGTGCGATGTTTCAAACCTCATGAGTGGGTGGCTCTTCACGTAGCCCCCCACATGCCTAGATGCATACCTACTTGTTGTGGCCACCAACAACCCCCCTCCTTATGAAGTATTATTGCCAATACTAAATAAGTGGGGACCCTCAAAAAAATTAGTTAGTGTTACATTTTCTTTTTAGATGAAACCTACAACATCATGGACTTAGGAAAATACCTTGAAAAATCTAGAAAACCTAAGTTTCATAATGAAGAAAATTAAATTTACTCCTTAAAGGATATCGCATCGTGCAAAGGATGATAGGATACACCTTCTAAAGAGTTAAAACGATAAAAGGCAATATTGCAACGCGAAACTTCATCGCATCGCATATACTGAAGACACACTCACATTGAAAAACTTTAAAACATCGCTGATATGTGATATCACATATCGCACATCGCAAATATCACAAGAATTACACAAGAATTATAACGATCTGCGATATTGCGATACCGCAATACTGCGACACCTCAAAGTTGCGATACTGCGATCTGCAATAAAAACAGCACGATAACATTGCGACATTGTGACATAGCGATATTGTGATCTGCGACATCGCAAGAAAAAACGCGGGACCCCTCCATTGCAGTTGGTTCTGGCTCATTGACCGAGAAACCTTTTTAGCCAAGAGTTGGTCATGTATTTTAATGCGAATTAATGGGTTATTGCCAGTTGTTAATGAAGTAGGGCGTTGTGTTTTTCGAAGAAATAACTCACGTAAGGTGGCATGTCTTGTATATCTTCGGCATTTAAAAGTTTTCATGTCATTAGTCCTTTATCATTACTTCTACCTCAATGTAAACTGCAGGAAAGAAGGACGCAGCGTTATACAGGGCATTATGTAGAAAACAACAAACAAGGAAGGCAACGCTCCAATGTACATTTCAGAAGGCATACTTAATCCGCTCAAGGAAGAAAAAGAGCCACAGAACTCTTCGGAGGCATCTATCACAGATTTCTCATGTATAGTCATGGTTGAATGGATACTGAAAAACGCTGATACCAGAAACAAACAGTTTAATTCTCAAGTTCAAGAGCTCACGGAACCACTATTTTTACAAATTTTGGGTTTTATACCGAATAAGAGAAAAAGAAGCAAGAGGCAAAAACCGCATCAGGGAAGCCCAGATCAAGAAACAGAGGCAGTTTCCGATGTGCGATTAGCGCTTAGCGCTAATCGCGCATCGCCAAGAAAAATTGTTCAAAAAGGAAGGTCCCTAGTTGCTCAGTCACCTGTGAGCCCCGAAAACTGCAAGAAATCAGCGATAGAAGCAAACTGGAAACAGAAAACTAAAGGAAAAGAAGAAGCAGTCTAAAGGTTAACCAAGTTGAAATGGGATTTTTACCAGGCATACATGGTAACGCTACATATTCATTGGATGACTCTTAAGCATATCATCAATTTTACTAAGAAGATAATGCTAGCTCTTGCCATTTCTGTTTGCTTAACTCAACCAAAAGCGGAAGACAGTCAATCGACTCTCCTCATAAAAATACTGAATGCTTGCGATATTAAGGAGTAGATTTAGAAATAGTTAATAGATTTAATTTTAGAATAGTTTTTCTTAGAAAGAGGACGGTCATTTAAACCGAATCCTCAAATTTTGTAAATAAGTTATTTAGTTAGTAGTATTTAAACCCTTCTCATGCATTTAGAGAAGGGTCTAGAAATTTATCAAAAACTTGTCCTCAGAACATGCACTTTTGCACCTCAAAGGAGTTTTTGGTGAATGAATGGAACAGGGTTTAATTTGATATTTGCATTGATATCTGCTACTGATGTTTGCACTTCTGTACTCTTAGTAGATGTGAATCAAAGGAGGATAATCAATCATTGCTTGAATGCTCATGAGTAGGACTATTATAAAATGGTACTTTATCTCTTAACCATTTCTGGTTATTGTTAAAAGTGATATTCAGTTTTCAGTATTTATATGTACAACATGAATGTCTGAGTTATGATTTGGCATTTTGTATAGTGATAACTATTTTTTCCGTTAGTGTATAATAGCTCATTTATGCGATAAGTTTTAACAAGCTGTTTTCGTCTAACTTCTTATACGAAGTAGCTCATTTTTATCGAATTATTTTCTTATGATAGCTGAATGATCTTTATTACCAGTTATTGTATGAAATCTTTTGAGATCGCATAGAAGAAAGATCACAACCCGGGTTAGCATAAATTTCGATTTTTTTTGTTTATTAGAATACATAGCATAGCATTAGATTAGATAGAAGTATTCCAATCCGAACAGAAACACCCTTCTTTCTCACACACACACACACACACACACTGAATTGGGAAACTGGTCCCAGATCCCCAGTTGGACCCGCTATACCAAACGGATAAGGAGCTGCCAACCAAGGTCCGGACCGGGCGGGTATCCCCCTTGTTGTAGACCCGATTTTCAGGGCCTTCAACATATTTGGCGCTAGAAGGAGGGCCTGAACTATGAATATCAAGTAAATCCAAATCAAAATACCATTATGAGAGTAAATCGCCCTCACCATCTCCCTCGACTTCTCCATTACACTTAAATCCAGAGTTAGAAGTCGTCGGAGCATCAACCGCTGCTACAAACCCTGACATTTCGGAACAATCTATTATAGAACCTCTTGAAGTCGAATCTCTGATTCACAAACTTCAACGATTTTCCATTTCCCCTCAAAGATCTGATAAATCTCAGGGCAGTGTGACTTCGCAGTATAATCATTCTCATCCCCTAACTATATTAAAGAGTGAAAAGTTTGGTGTTCGGCCAACCGAATTACCTCTTCCCAAAAGGAAAAGAGCAAGGAAATCACCTAAAGGGTCTGACAGCGAGACTCTTTCGTCAACATCATCCATCTCAACCTCTTCACTGTAAAGTCAACCATCCACTCCTTCACTCCAGACCATTATTAATCCACCTAGTGGAATCCCTACAACTCCTCCTCAATCATCTGCGATCATAATATCCTCGTCTTCCCAACCACAGGGATCATCTTCTACACTTCTCCCTGTTAGCAGTTGAGCAATGGCCCAGTCTCCATGGAACAACCCTGGGGCAGTCTCAATGCCTGCACCCTTGAGTCAAATACCGGCCCATCCTGAGAAATGGCTACCTAAGTTCAATCCCGAGGCAGGCATGCTAGCAGAAAAGCACATAAACAACTTTATGCTATCCATTAATCTCAACGGGGTTACTAATGAAGATGCTGTTGTTCGACTGTTTCCTTATACTCTGCAAGGAACAACCGGATCATGGTATTTCTCATTACCCTCTGGATCTATTACTAGTTGGGACATCTTCCAAGACCAATTCCTAACCAAGTTCATGACGACAGGTCTACGGAAATGTTAATCAACGACCTATCCAACCTTAGGGCCGAATCTAGAGAGCCGATCAAAGACTTCAATCTACGTTTCAATAAAATTATAAACAAAATTCCTACTGCTTCCCAGCCCAGCGAGGAAGTGCGATGTGAATGGTATATCACTGCTTTACCATCAAACATAGCAATCTTCGTCGACAGGGCTAATAAAATAACCTTAGCCGAAAACATGAAAGAATCCATAGCAATAGAGAAACATATAATAGCCTTAGAGAAGAAATCCGCGATAGAGGAACATAAATCTAAAAAGGTCACTGTTGATGCCTCGAAAATCGCTGCAACAACATTGGGGAAACCACCCGGTCCGGACCTTAGTACAGCTCCTTTTCCGTTTGGGATAGTGGCTCCGACTGGGGATAATGGGACCAGTTTCCCAGTAATAGATAAAATGGGATGAATGAATGTTTTATAAGTAACACTAGTGATAGGCAAAAGACTAATACTATTAACAAAATATAAATAAATGAAACTATCCCGGGAATCTATTAAACTCTAAAGCGTAGCTTTTGATGCTCTATATCTGAAAGATAAGCATATAGATGTCTGTATCCTTAAGACATAGATATTGAATTATTTATGATTGCTGTGCTTAAATAGTTAAGCGCAACGATTTAAAGCGATATTACTACACCTTACACATCTATATCATTAACATATACATGATTGAAAGTAAAGGCATATCATATAAACATCCAATAGTGGAATGAACAAGATTAGCTGTTATAGCGCATGCATACAATTAACGATAGCAAGATAATAACATAACAATTCATATACAAAGAATGACTTCAGACAAAGATAAAAGTACCATTTGAGCTGTAGGC
>APFE030050593.1:22403-86222 GCA_000404065.3 Pinus taeda
TTTAGTTAGTATTATTTAAACCCTTCTCATGCATTTAGAGAAGGGTCCAGAAATTTATCAAAAACTTGTCCTCAGAACATGCACTTTTGCACCCTCAGAGGAAGTTTTGGTGAATGAATGGAACATGGTTTATTTGATATTTGTATTTGATATCTGCTACTGATGTTGCATTTCTGTACTCTTAGTAGATGTTGAATCAAGGAGAGATAAATCAATCATTGCTTGAAGCTCATGAGTAGGACTAGTTATAAATGGTACTTTTATCTCTTAACCATTTCTGCTTATGCATTAAAAGTGATATTCATTTTTCAGTTATTTATATGTTAAGGCATGAATGTTTGAGTTATCATTTGGCACTTTTGTACGGTGATAACTATTTGTTTATGTTTAGTGTATGAATAGCTCATTTATGCGATAAGTTTTAACAGCTGTTTCGTCTAACTTCTTATACGAAGTAGCTCATTTTTATCGAATTCTTTTCTTATGATAGATGAATGATCTTTATTACCAGTTATTGTATGAAATCTTTTTAGATCGCATAGAAGAAAGATCACGCCCCGGGTTAGCATAAATTTCAATGTTTTTCTGTTTATTAGAATACATAACATAACATTAGATTAGATAGAAGTATTCCAGTTCGAACAGAAACACCCTTCTTTCACACACACACACACACTAAATTGGGAAACTGGTCCCAGATCCCTAGTCGGACCCGCTATACCAAACGGATAAGGAGCTGCCAACCAAGGTCCGGACCGGGTGGGTATCCCCCTTGTTGTCGACCCGATTTTTGGGGCCTTCAACACTACTGTGCTACAACCTCAGATGCAATTTCACAGAGTTGCTGGATTCAGTTCCTACCTATCGTAGTGTTCATAGCATATATGTCTCCTCCAGAGGATCCATTCAATTTTACAAAGCCCTTCCTTCTTCAGCAGGGCTTCTCCAGTTGTTCTACCCTCCCTCCCACCCATTCTTTTAGGGAAGGGGCTTTGTATCTCATGTACTCAGATATTATTTTATTCAGTCCTGGCTCATGTTTTTACCAGGTGCAGTATGTATATGGGACACATTGTAATGTTTTATGGCTCTATTATGCTAGCATGTCACGTATCATTCAGCATGTACTTCATTGCTTAATTTTATATTTCTGGGTGAACCATTATTTTTGTACTAGGTTATCTCGGCAGGTATGGGTATGCCTCCCTCACCTCATTAAGGTCTGGTACCACAACATAACAAGAGACTTGCATTAGTCTTGCCCCCTCTGTCCCTATCCTCTTTCAATTCAACTTCATTGGTCTTTTTCTCTCTCTCCTTGACTCCCCTTTGTTGTTTAAGTGATTGTGTCTTTACAATGTACTTCGGTCATACATTTTGCTCCTAACACTCGTACGTTGGGGGGCAATCTGTTATCACCAAAAAATTGATCATCTAACCTAATTTACCAGATGGATCAGAGTACACCATGTAAAGCCAATTTTACCATAGTAAAATTGCTTTCACTGTGAGAAATTACCTAATAAACCAACCACCTTTGTTAAGTAATTTGTAGTTAAACCCATGAAGAATAATTAAATAAATCACTATTTATTTGATTTTCTTCTAGGAATAATTAATTAAACCACTGTTTTATTATTATTCCTTGTCATATTTGACCCAATCATGAAAAATAAACAGATAAATCATTATTTATCTTAATTTTCTCTAAGAATAACTAATTAATCATTAATTAATTATTATTCTTTGTCAAATTTGACTAAATCCCTTAAGAATAATTAAATAAATCATTATTTGTTTTTTATTCCTTAACTAATTCCTTGAGATGATAAATAAATAATTTATTTATTTAGTATTTCTAAATGAAAGTTTAAGTACTTTTCCCCTCCTAAACAAATATAATAAAATATTTCAAGTGGTTATTCCAAGAATGGGATCAATATTATTTTATTATGGCCCATTATTTGAGGATAACTCAATATTTTGTTATAAATAGAAGGGTTTTCCATTCATTATTCATTTTTGATTATTTTCATTGTTGCACTCATTGTTGTAACTTTGATTATTTTCATTGTCACACACCATATTTTTGCTGGGTTTTGACATTATAAAGGAGAGAGACTCTACACAAGTTGAAGACGTTTGAGGATAGCCAAGAACCCATCCCATAGAGGAGGGCTAGTAACATTTATCTGTTCTCTTCACAGGTGTTATAATAAAATTATTCTTTACATATCTAGTTTCCATTGGATGATTGGATTTATTATTGTTTCTTTTTGTTGTTTAACTATGATTGTGGCATAGATACAGACTTTGGCAGTTTTTGTTTCTATTAGTTGTTGTAGATCTACAATGTTTAGCAACCATTTATATTGTTGATATCGTTTGTCATCCACAATCTTAAATGGGCTCTTTTCATACATCATTGAGAAGAAAACGCTACAACACTCTTAGTGGGGAGGATTGATCCAGGTGGATCTTCAGAAAAGTACCAGTGGCATGACAAAAGGCTCAAAACTCAAAGTGCAAGAATTTGGACAAGCTTACCATCGGATTGAAATGCTTGTCATCCTAATTCTAATGATGTGAATGACACTCAAATCTGAGTCCAGATGAAAAATTTAGAGAAAGTCAAAGTTTTAGTTTGACTTTTCTAGGTAGCAGGGAGAAGATGACATGGCATAGTTTTAGTGAAAAATGGAGCGCCACATGGCAGGATTCCACTAGACCTCGCATATCGCATATCAGTGAAAAGGAGGAGCACTTAAGGAGGAATTGTCCCCTGGCATTCCCGGCTGCAATTGCGATATCACATATCACAGGCTAGAGGAGTTACGAATTGGCTTCGATGGGACTTAGTTACGATGCGATATACATCGCATATTGCAATTGTACGAAAGGGCTAGTGCTTGCAATACAACTCATGGGAAAAGTGTCGATTGCAATTTAATGGTGGGTGTCAATTACGATACTATGATAAGAGGCCCATACCTAAAATGTTATACAGTGTGATTAATAAACCCGATGGGTACACATGTGTTGTAGAGTGCTAACCATTGCACCAAGGGTTCCACGCCAATTGTGATAATGCGACAAGAGTGCCGGACATGAAGACATTATGTTATATGGTGAATCTTCGTGTCAGGTCCATTGTTATCGTGGGATGTTGTGTCTGGGCATTGGGTTGTCCCTCAATAAGCTGAAACCGTTGATGAACCCACCGCCAAGAGTCATGCACCATTGAAATGAGTTACTAGACAATGGCTTACTATTGCGGAAGGGTGGTTGCCATGAATCCTTCAGGCAGGCTCCTGCCTGCTAACCTTGGGTATTATGTTGAAACTGCACTGATTTTTAGGGATGTTACTATGATCTTATATATATGATTGTTGTGTTGGAGAAAGGAGGGGAGGACTAGCCGAATACACAGATTTTACTTCATACAACAGACCGTGACCCTGGCAGCAAACCGAAACCTTGTCTTGAGCAACAGGGAGGTTCCAAGAAGGTTGTAGAAGGCCTGATTGTCCAAATTGAGAGTTAGGATAGGCATTTTTGCACTATTTTTTGCCAAGAGTTCAGTGGTTCTGTCTGTTTTCAAAGCTGGGCTCTCCATTATTTGCCCATCTATCAGCTTGGAGGTATAAGGGTTGAAATTGCTTGTTGTTGTACTTTTATCTCTTTTATGCAACTAATAAAAAGAAGGCCTCCCCACTATTGAGCAGATCCCGGAGACGTAGTCCAAATTGGATGAACTCTGTAATCAAATAACTGTGTCATGGCTTTTGTGTTCTTTTGATTATTTCCACATTGTTTATGTGCTTTTAACTTCCATGGTTGATTAAATTTGTTATATGTAATGTTGATGCATCTATGAGTAAAATATCTTGGATCGCTTAAGGAAGTGGGGTCATAAAAATTCCTCTTCCTTTAAGCACCTAATTTCTAAGACCAACATCATCTTTAGTTTGTCAAGAATCTTCCAACGATATAGATTTCATCCAAATCTGATCTCTAGACACAAAGTTATGCCCATTTAAAAATCTACCTTTCAATTGTCATGTCAAGAATTGTATCATTTCCATGTGTCATACATGTGGTGGTCCTTTTACCCATGTGTCACCTTCCACAAGGCCATGTCAATGAACACGTGGTTGATAGGAGGTTGTGACCCTAAACCTCATCACATCACATCAACAACTGCCTCATCATAGTCATGGACAAACCTTTTGGGTTTTGATAGTTTGAGTATTGATAGTCTTGAGGAGGTCCATTAACCAATTGAAAATTCCCATATACTTGATAACCAATAGCCTGAAAATCAATAGGACAATATGTTGTCATCATCAGATGGAAACACGGTTACCAGTGTTTTGGGGCCTATTAGTATCAGGAGAAAAAAACTAATGTGAAGGTCCCTTACCTTTGACACCCAATCCTCAAAATATCGATATCCATGTCATTGATATCCCCAATGGCACCTAGGAGCCACCTAGTGCCATGTTGCTAATTCAATCCAGGTTGTACTATCATGTTTACTTGACATGTTAGTGTCATGTCAGCATGCCACAACATCAAGGACTTGCTTGGTGCCATGCCATCATGGCATGTCATCTCCATGTGTGCATGCCATGTGGGTATCCCATGTCACATGCCATTTTAGGTCACCAAACTCTTCCATCAATTTAGCGTATATCCATCCATTAAAGGTCCAACACTGTCATCAATTGTCAAAAATTTTGAGGTTCTATTAACACTAAGGTTTGCATCGATTATCTCGAAATGAGAACTCCCAAGATATGATGTCTGATCTTCAGATAGCTGATAAAAGATGCTAATCAATAGAAGTGTCTCTATCAACAGATGGATAGTGTGATTTTTTTAGTATTTTGGATTACTCGAGGGTTTCTATTTCGAACTACCAAAAGTCAACCTCCCGATGGTTGATACAAAGATAGTTCATGAAAAATATTTCTAATCTATCAATAGATAGTTTAGGAAATGTTAATATTAGAGAATTTTGTGTGGATACCATAAGGAAATTCCCAATATCCTAGTGCTCTAATATTCATTCTTTGATGGCTAAGCTCCCTTTTAGCTAATAGTTTAGTTGTGGTCCCATTGTCAACCATATGACCAAAGGCTAGGCTCAAAGACCCCAAACCTCGATTTCCAAAATTTGTGTTATGTTGTTGAACCTACCAATTGATAAAAAATGGATGGTAATAGATATAATTCTCTCCATCAACTAATAGATATGTCATGATATGTCAATATCGAGAGTCACAACCAAGGTTATTCAACAATCTCTAGTTCAGTGATCTCTAATGCAATTTTTCCATTGATTGGAACTTCATTCATTATTAGTGTTGATATTGTATGATCACTACCCAACCTTGTTACATTGTCCAATTCACTTTAGACCTCAACCATGGGTGTAGGCATGGGATTCTACTAGATCAATCATGGTTTGTCATCGACATCTTACCTCTTAGTGTGATTTTATTCTCATGAAAGGGTCTATCAAGTAGTGAGACCATCAAGATCAAAGTATCAGCCTATTGGGCCCCAAGTTATTAGGATATCATTGAATAACCACAATTATGACTCCCCAATACTAATAGATCTTGACTTATCTGTTAATTGATGGGGAAAGTTTCATCTATTACCATATGTCATCAGTGGGTGTGGGGATTTGACATCATAAAGAGAATTTTAAAAATTAGGGTTCATGGTCTTTGGCCCTAGCCCTCATCATATGACCAATAAGGGGACCATGACCGAAAGCTTAGCAAGAAGGATCTTAGATCCAAGAGGATGAATATCATAGAACTGAGGTATTGAGAATTTCATTATGTTACCCATGCATAATTCTCCAATATTAATGTTTCTTGAACTATCTTTTTATAGACAAAAAATATTTTTCTTTAAATTTCGTTGTATCAGCCATTGGGAGGTCAACTTTTGTGGGTTTGGGACAATAACCCTAAAGCAATCCCTAATACCAACAAAATCCACACTATCCATTAGTTGATGAATATTTTCCATGGATTGGCAACCATTATCTGCTATTAAGAGATTGGGCGTCGGGTATTGGGTTTTCTCATTAAGGGATCACTTGCACCAACCTTGGTGTTAATAGAACTTGAAAATTTTGTTGGCTAATGGGGGTGTTGGATTGTAAGTGGATGAATGGAAAGTGATTGGTAGGAGCGCTTGGCAACCTAATGTGGCATGTGACATGGCATATCCATGTTGCACGCACGTGGAACTAACATGTCATGATGACATGACAATAAGCGAGTCCATGGTGACATGACACATTGATGTGGCATGTTGACGTGATGTTGATGTGGTAGTTTGACATTTCAAGATTATGTGAATTGGATTACCAATGTGGCATTGAGGTGTCCCCTATATCGCACCCAATATATCAGGCTTTAGGGGGTTGGGTGTTGGAGGTAGAGGACCTTTGCATTGGGTTTTTCCTCTCGATACTAATGCACCTCAAAACTTCATTAACTATCAGAGAAGTGTTTTCATCTAATAGTGACAATGTATTGACTTGTCAATCATCATGCTATATGGTATTGAATATCATGGAATTTTCATTTAGTTATTGAACCTCCTCGAGACTACCAATACCCCAAACTATTGAAACCCAAAAGGTTTGACCATGGCGATGACAAGGAAGTTGATGACATGATGAGAAGAATTGGTTAAGGATGGAAACTTGTCAACCACATGTCCATTGAGATGGCATTATATGGGAAAAATACTATCATGTTTCTACCCCATAGAAATGGTACAGTTGTTGATGTGGCACTTGAAAGGAGGATTTTCAAATGGGCATAAATTTGGGTCCAAAGTTGAATTTGGATGAAGTTTATATCATTGGAAAGATCTTGATGAGAAGAAGATGACAATGGCCTCATAAATACGTTTGAGTTGGTTGAAGGAAGGGAAATTTCGAAAGCTCGACTTCCTTAAAGTAACCTAGGAGGTTAGATCTAAATATCTTGTAACCTAAATTGGGGATTAAGGGGCTAAATATGTTACAAGTGGTATCATAGCTAAGGTTCAACACTTGGATTTAATTGAATTTAGAGATATAAAACTATTTGAGATAGAGTTGGAGTTCTGATATAAATGGTATCAGATAAGTTCAAATACTAGACTTGGATGGGATAAGAAATGGATAGTTGGTAGGCACTCTGTAGTTGTTCAACCAAGGATGATGACAACTTTTAGGGTGAACACAAACTCCTAGTCTTTCTCATATATCTTCATCTCACATATATTTTTTGTTTCTCTTCATTATGGAACACCAACAACACGATCCTTACTATTTTTCTTTTTCCAAAAGAAATATGGTCAAAGCGATATATGTATACACTTATGTCCTTTGTGTAAATCGAAGTGCTAAAAACTAGGGATGGTAATGAATTCACATCTCTTTTAGCATAAAATTACAAAAAGTTAGAGAATTGAATGTAGTACACACACTGACAACCTATGGGTTTTTCAATAGCACTGCATTTCAATAAAATTTCACAAATCACATTAATGTAAGAGTTGTCTACTTGTATAAAAAACATCCTATTAGTTATATGAGGTTGGCGATACAGAAAGTCAATTTTTTATCTATTTAAAAATTTAATTGAATTTTTAAAAATATGCATTGACTCCTATTTAAGCAAAACTCTTAAGGTTATTGTTACACTATATATAGATCTTAGATTATGGTAAAATTATACTTAGTTGAACTTTCTTTCAAACTCTTATCATGTTTTCGATTGGAAAGAGGATCTATTTTTTATGAGATTAACTTACTCATGCCTCAAGAGTCACTCTTTACTTTCAAAATCCAAATTAACATTAATAAGTTGTTTTCCACATGATACATGACAATGTGGGAAAAACTTGGCCATGCAACCACATCGCATAAAATATCTTCTCCATGTGACACATCACGTTGTCACATAATCAACAAATGTTCTAGTCGATAAACATTCCAATATCATTATCAAATTCTTAATGATGCAACACCCATGTTGCCCCTACATTAGAAGATGAACAATTAAATCCACAAGTCTTACTTTATCTTGGCCTAACAATGATGTTAACATCTAACTTATGGGTTCTTATGGGTTGCAACAAGTATCATTAATGGATCACTTCGCCAAATTATTACCATAATTGACAAAGAAAACCATACACCTCCTCAACTTCCAACACTTGTGATTGTCATCTTTGATAAGTACATTGGCCTCCATGGGATCCAAACAATTCTACATTTGCTCCAATTCTATCTATACAAAGCAAAGATCATATGCAAATCCCACTTAAAATGACCTAGGCAATAATAATGCTTAAATCTCAAGCAATCACAATACAAAAGTTAAACCATGTTTAAATATCATATGATTTACTATCATAGATTTCACCTCTTGCACCAAAACACAATGACAATTTGATCGAAGTCAACGTTACATAATTTTGCATTTCAATGGAACTCACCTAGATAAAACCACACATTACTTATAGCTTTCTTATTGTCCTTTGTTTTCAATAATATGATATAATAAATTGATAAAAAATATATATTTATAAGTAAATAATATGATATAATAAATTGATAAAATTAATATAATTGTAAATAAATTGTTTTATGTTTTTTTTTCCTTGTGATGATAATACTATATTAATATTTTGTAATTTTAGTATAAAAATAATATTTTTTTTTTTTATGAATATTGTATTTTTAAATTAAAATTATTATATAATTTCAATTAAAAATAAATAATTTAATTTAGTATATTAATTTGATATATGTATTAATTTTCTTTATATTTATGTCTAAATAAATATAATATATATATAGAAAACCATATTAAATATTTAATAAATAATAATAATTTTAAAAAATAAGTAAATAGCAACACCGCGTTTATGAAGGCAAGCATATCCTTCTCTCACATATATAAAGAGCATAATCTTCTCTCACACATGTATAATGGCTTTATGCTTATAGAATTTTTGGGATATTTAGATGACAACACCTTTATCTCAACTACTAAGAGATAGAAGATTGCATCTATCATTACATAATGAATAAAGTGTTGTAATTTATTTATTTTATGATATAAAAAATGCTATCTGATTAAGTTTTTAAAAGGAAGGGAAACTAATCCATATATTAATTTTACATGAACAAAATTTAAATTTAATTTACCATAGCAAAACTTTATTCCAACCAGTGAGAAACAAGTAATGAATCAAGTGTTGAACTTTAAGCATTTTCATGTAGTGTCCAACATTGTAGATCAAAACAAAACTAATACTAAAAATCCGAACACCTTTCTCACATATACGCGTAGAGCTGTACATAAAAATTTATACGCGGAGAGCTGTACATAAAAAAATTATTATATTCGAGGGGCAGCCTAATGAAGGCATCTGATACCATACCAACTGGAATGTTGCACTTTGCTTTAGCTCGACGAAATATAGTGACTGTTACTCGGAAAATCTGCCTATTCCAGCAGAGGTAAGTATCATACCTGCTACTTTATGAAGGCCTTCGCAACCGCTTTTTATGAATAATTGTAGAGCATAGTATGCTTGGGCATCGAACCCAATTTATAAACGAAGACGATGCCCAATTCCCATGCATTTCACTTTTTTGTCTTCACAGAAGAGAACATCTCGCCCTTTCAGCATCTAATTCATGTCCGCTCAGGCCAGTTCCGCCCAATGTTACTCGTTTTTCCACGCGTCCACCGATTGAGATGGTGGGAAAGCACGAAGCTTCCTCTACGGACGTGCTCTACTTATAGCACTCGACATTCCCAACCTTTCCACTTAGTTTGGTGGACAATGTGGTGTAAATAAATCTGGGCTCTCTGTTCTGATCTGAGCCGCGTAAATAAATCTGTTCCTCAAGATATTGGGCTGTTAGCAGGGTCGTTGTATAAATTGCAGTTTCGATCGTCTGTGGCCTTTCATAAAGGTATGGTAAACTAATAACCCCAAGAGAGTCAAGAATTTTAGTTTACAGTATTGTGCTCACTGTCTTGTTTGAATGTAATGTTTTTATATTGATAGTTTGCAGTATTTTGCTCCTTGTCTTGTTTGAATGTAATGTCTCTAGATTCATATTTTGCAGTATTTTCCTCCGTCTTGTTTGAATGTAATGTCTCTAGATTGATATTTGAGGAACTTTGATCCCAACTAGGCATTTGGGGAGAGATTCTATGAGATTTGAACATTTAACCTCTCCCTTGGTTGATCAATGCCTTACCAACCATCCCCTGCGTGTTGATTTGTTTCTTCTGTAGAGCCATAATCAAAGTAAAATGAGTTTTCGTTTGAATGGGAAAATGTTTGTACCATGAATTCTACGGGTTAGATGACCTTCTAAGAGCATCCATTTTCAAAATTTGATTATTTGAGAATTGCCATTTGATGATTAATTGGTCTGTTTAATTCAAAGTTTACTTGAGGAATACACAAAACATGCTGAATTAGCTTAAGTACATAAGAAGAAACAACTTAGAAAGTTAGAAACAATCCGCCCTGAAAATGGGCACAAATGAGAGCCTACAAGGTTAACATTCTACTCCACAAGAACCAAGGGTGCACAAACTAAAGAGAAGTATTTTATATTATTTGTGGACAAAAGACTTCTATAAGGAGCCAATTAATGGAGATACATGGCATATCTGGAAGAGTTCCCTCCTTTTGAGCCTTACACATGGTCAATTACTCATCTACTTGGAAATTTGCTCCATTCGTTTGACTAGGCAATAATATTATTATTTGAAGGTGGTTATTTTGGGATAGTGCCCTCATCATGAGGCTTGTATAGTTGGCATCCATGGGCACATTTAGGAGAGCGTTCTACCTCTTTGACTAAGCAATTTCCATTATTTATTGAGGTAGTTATCTTGTGCACATGACGAGGACAAATGGAATTTATACTTTGCCTTTGCCTGAGCCAGAAAATGAAGGAATGTGACAAGTAGAATTACACTAATCTAGAATTTTGTATCCAAGCATTTTCTATGGCCTCTTGACCTAATTCGCTGCACTAGGTAGTTATTGTAACTATTTTAATATTTTCATAGGAAAATATATTTTATTGCAGTGTGAAAGTGACATTCTCCTTTATCTTTCATTTTCATCATTTTATTTAGGTTTTTAACATTACCATGAAATGACTCTGGATGTTGGAGAGTGGTTCCGACCTCATTGGATTTCATATGGAGAAAGTAGAATTTTAGATCTCACTCAAAATCTAGCAGACTTGACAGTCTTTTAGGATTTCAAGATCACGTGGGATTGCAATGTTTCCATTGGATTTTGTCATGTACAAGGGTATGGAACTAGTATTTAATCAAGAGCACCAAGCTCCCTATGTACCTTGATATTAGTGGCATTGGTTGTAGAACTCCTCTATCATTACTCTATTCAAAATGTTGATATTGATGACGAAGATCCAGAGATAGGTAATGATTTTGATGATATGTAGGTATTTGTTGTAGCATGTTTTTTTTAGATGCTAGAGGCTATCTAGCCCTACTTGTTAATATATTTTCGGTTCAGATATGGATTGCACTCGATGCTATTTTGGTTATGTCCACCCTTGCATGCTATATAAGTGAGAACTTTTGCTTATTTGTGTATAAATGGTTTGGATTCATATTGATGCACATGAATATATATGCTTTTCTTTAAAATTTGAATATTTTAGGTGTTTTTGGTCGACTGGTTTTTTGGTCCATTTTTTTATCGGTTCTAGTTCGGTTCCGACCAATGCTCAGTTGAGAGGGTTTTCCGGTTCGATCACTGGTTCGATTCCAATAACACTGGTATCTACTATAGTCTATTTTGCTTAGTACTAATCAAATGCTAGAATGATGAATTATGAATTTAAATTTTAAATCAATTTACCTTCTAGAATAACGAATGATCAATTTAATTTTTAAACCAATGTAGATTCTAGAATGATAAATGATGAATATGGATCAATGTATTTCATTATTTAATTCAATTATGTATCGATCAATATATTTATGATTTCATTATTGAATATGAATTTGAATATATATAATATATATATATAATAATATATATATATATATATATATATATATATATATATATATATTTAAAAAATTATATACCTCGACGTCTCCCTGCCCCCCCTAAATTTCCCACACATCCCCCATGTGTGTCTCCCTGCACCCGCGTCACCCATCTCGAAGTCTTGGAGCAACATTGTTTTATTGTAAAGGAAGGTCAAACTAAAATCTATATAATTTTTTCTCTCCATTTTGCACTTGGGAATTCTTGAATGGAGGAACTTGTGAGAAAGCTAGCTCCAAGCGTTGGACTAAGCTAATTTGTTGTGTAAATTGTGTTTTTTTTTGTGTTTATACAATCTTTTATGTGTGATATATATATTCTTGAAGCATCTTTGGTAGATATTGTAAGCAAGATTGGATTGTCAAAGCTACATCTAGGAGTAACTTGACTTTGTTGAGGAGGACCTAAAGCCATATGGGTCCTTTGTGGGCAAAAGATTGTGCCTTGTCTCAAAGGCGAGGGGTTTAAAGCCATAAAACATCCTTTGTGATTAAAAACTTAACCAATTCTTTATTTAGTTTGTTTGTGGAGCTCCCGTATGTGAGTCCCTTTCCTTCTTGCCTTGTACTAGCCTATTTACTAGGTTAGGCATGTTATGGAGAATGATATTTTGTCTATGTATAGCCCCTAACTGTATTGAAGGATAGCCATCTTAGATTACTTACATGACCTCCATAGCCCAAGTAATAAGGCTCTAGATCCTTTTCATCCATCATCCCCACTTTATTTATAATTTCCCATTTTCATTTGTTACATTGTTGTTAATCCCTCTTTAGCCCCATTCCATACTATAAGAAGTGAGCCTAGCAACCACAGGGAACCCCCCTTTGAATTAGGTCTTTCCTTTTTCTAAAGTTCAGGGGATTGTTAGCTATGTCACATGGTTCGAGTTCGACAACGATTAAGTTCGATTCGAATTCGAATTTTCTGATCAGGTTCGAATGAGGTTCGGCATTAGGTTCGACTATACATATTTTTCAATATATATATATATTTAATATATATATATTTATATATATATCTATATATGATCTCGGTCTAATGGAGCAGGAATAACCTTGTATAATGGACGTTGCAAAGATTGAAGGATTAGACATTCTCAGCATATCTGTTTTAGCATACAAATCTACCTAGACATATCACAATTGCATAGCTAGTGATCTCGACATACCTGTGAGGATCTCAGCTGAATGGAGAAGCAAAGATCTAGGACAAAGGCACAGTTTCAACGGATCTCGCATAGCAGTCTTAGCATCAAGGCCTCGGTGATACTCCTGTAGAAGTCTAGACTTTAGACAAAGAACAACAGTGATAGAACCTCTCTCTCAGCCCAATAAGATTGATGTTAGACGTTGTCTCAATCACACACACACACACACACACATATATATATATACTACAATTGTGGCACAATAACAAAGCCGCAGAAATGATCATTCTCGGAGGATACAATCCCTGCATAACAAAGAGGCACAGTAACCATTACAGTCTCAGAATAAATGAGACAGTAAGAACCTCAGTATAGTGAGGAATAGTATCTCATCTCGGTGGATCTATTTCTTAACAGTCAATGTATATATATATGTAATGGAAAGATCTTTGGATCCCTCACTATCTTTACATGATCTCACTGTCTCAATGTAAGAAAGATCACAATGATCCTGCATTCATGGAATACACTCTCGCGTGATCACAGTCAACATGATGGTCTAGAGTACAGTGATGAAGGTAGGATAAAATAGCTATCATGGCTATCATAATGAAGTTCTCAGTGCATCATTAAAAAAATCGAACCTTAAAAAATTCGTTAAAATTCGCCTTCAGGTTCGTTGAGGTTTGAGTTCATTCAGGTTCGACTCGAGGTTCGACTTTTAGGTTTGGCGAACCTGAACGAATTTCAAATTTTTTTTTCAGGTTCACCGAATTTCGAACCTGAACCTTCAGGTTCGCCGAACCCTGTGACATAGATTGTTAGTGAGGTGACAATGGGAAACCTCCTCCTAGTTCCACATGTCTTCATGTAGGTGTTGGACTTTACATCTTTGGGTGTGAGATTGTGTGATAATAGGGTCAAGAAGAAAACCTCTCTTCAAATTTGGTCTATTTTATCTTAAGGATTAAGGCTACAAGATTAGAGCACAAAGGGAAGAATAGTCTCCTATCCAATCAAGATAAAATATGAAGACCAAGGTTTTATTAGAATGGGTCCTCAAGGGAGCACCTTCACCAACAAGATCAACAATAACTTGATAAAAATACCAAAACACTTGTTAGGGTTCCAAAGGATAGACAAAGAAAGGAACCAAGCAATTATCAAACTAATAAAGGAAGAAGGAAAGGATTTATCCCAAAATGTCTTCCCTCTAAGTGATAGTTTTACCCCTCAAATGGATTGACTTTAAAGCTTGTAGTAGTCTTGAACATTCACAATCATCCTTTAATGCACCAAAATAGAAGTCTAAGATAGAAGATCTTTAAAAATTGACACCGATGCCTTAGTAGGTAGGTATTCAACAAAATTGTATTTTCAAAAATAGGCAACAAAAGAAAGAAATAATTGGAATTAGAGGAGGATCTTCTTTTATAGAGGAGGCTTCATCAACCATCTCATTCAATAATATTTTCTATCTCTTTAGATCTACCTCACGAGATCTCACATTTGACTTGCCTTCGAACTAACTAAAGAGACTAAATCAAATAATAGATAAAAATACAAAGTAGATGTGCCACATCGAAACCAGCTCAAGAAAAGATAGAAAAGATAGATCAACGCCTTAGAATTCAGCCTCTTTGAGGGGGCAACCTTCTTTACATTACATAAATGAACAATTCTTCGATGATACAAATGAAAACACCTCCTTTCTATATATATGAGTCTAAGGGGTCATTCTATAATCAGAGCCTACATAACAATAATAATGTAAGGGCACAATAATAATAATAGTGGGCTTCTATGGGGCACAATAGTAACAATATGGGCACTACATGGGTACATCGATATAATAAGGGGGTTGCACTAATAATAATAAGGGGTTACACTAGTAGTATAGGGGCCTAACATGCCCCTCTCCTTCAAAAAGTGTGGTCCTCAACGCTTGAGTAGTTCTTGATGCTTCTGTATAAAATTCTTGTCCTTCCATGTGGAATCTTCAGCGGGTAAGTTCTTCCACTTGATGAGATACACTGAAATTGATCGATTTCGTAGGTGTCAGGTTCTTGTTTCTGTGACTGCTCCAGGTTCCAATATGATTTTTCCTTCCTCTTCAATTTCTGGCAATATTGTTTGAATTGGGATCTTTTGCAATTTTTGAATAAGTGGCCATACTTCTTCATCCTTCTTCAATTCATCCCTTGCTTCGTTTATCCAATCTAGTTGGATAATAGAAATAGCATAAAACAATGCCACATCCTCATCCTTGAAGAGTCTTCTCATTCGGTAAGGTCGCCATTTTTTAAGTGCATGTAGTATTGCCAACATTTCCTTCTCATAAGTAGCTTGCTTGAGATGTAGCAGTAAAAATACCTAATCACCTACATCAAAAAAATATATATATATAACTATATGTTGATCTACCTGTTGTTTTGTTTGATTTTGCACCGAAGTGGCGTTATCCTTTAAAAGTTGGAGAACTTGTCATTGATGCTTGATGTGATCTTTCACTGCTTAAACCTTTTTCTTCTTGATATGTCCTTCTATCTCTGGAGTTTAAGGAGTTGTAATTTCTTCGAATCCTTTAAAAAATATGGTCGGATTCATTTCTAGATGCTCGATGTGATCTTTCACTTCTTGAACATTTTTCTTCTTGATATGTCCTTCTATATTGATAGTTTGAGGAGTGGTAATTTTGACCAATGAATTACAAGATATGGGGATTCATTTCTTCTTTCTCGATGTGATCTTTCACTTCTTGCACCTTTTTCTTCTTAATATGTCCTTCTATCTTGAGAGTTTGAGGAGTGGTAATTCTTGCCAATGCTTTACAAGATATGGTCTGATTCATTTCTTCTTTCTCTAGGGTGGGGTCTTGGCGTATATCCTCTTCTTTTGATGTTTCTTGATCATTTTCTTCCTCATCTTCATAATCTATGTAAAATAATTTCTTCTTAGCACACTTATGACCTTTAGTGCATTTGCTATCACAATTGTAACAAAGCCCTTTTTCTCTTTTTTTCTTCCAATCGTTGTGGTGTAACCCTTGTAGGTTGTGGAAGGCTAGGAGAAACAACACTTCCATCTTCATAGTTGTGAGGGGTAGACTTCCTTGTTGCCATAATTTTACTTTCCAATATGTAACAAAGCCCTTTTACTATTTTCAATTTTTGTGGTGTTGCTCTAAAGAAGGTGTTGCTCTTTGTATCCTCATAATGTGCTATCATTTCCTTCATGAAAATTGACCACATAACAAGTTTTTTATGAGAACAAAGCCCTTTATACCATAAAAATTGATCCGGTTCTAAATATGAAGATGCAATACATACCTTTTGTAACAGTGGTACACCATGTAGATAAAAATATTGCTCCATCTGACGTATCCAATTTACTGGATCCTTGCCATCAAACTTCCTCATCTTGTTTTTTCTTGATTTTAGGAGCTCGATCTTGAAATGACTGTAACTCTGTACTTTCAGATCTTTAAGTTCTGAAACTACGACCTGTAGTAGTCCTCTGTGTCCTCTTTCTAGTGCCACCAGTCTGACCCCAATTGGATTCACCAATGAAGAGCTATGCCAAATCTCCCACAGTGACCTGATTATAGACTAATTCAGTAGAGCGAACTTGTACGACGTGCCACGTGTCCCTGTTTTGACCTTTGGCTTTGAAAAATATATACAAGAAACTAAAGTCCATCCTCTTTCTGTACCTTCTTACGAAAGTTCAATCTGATGCTCAAAGAGAAAGTTATGATGAATTTCCCCAGGTCACTTGTTTTGAATGTAATTCAGGATGTTGCAAAAGGACCAACTTCCTCAGATCATATCTCCACAAATATAGTGCGAAAAGCTCTGAAATTCGGACCTGCAATTCAGCGCGATGTCTTCTCAAATGGGTTTTTTTTTAGCTTCTGAAACGTCGTAGAAAAAAAAGTTATAGCGAAAATTCCACGATGACTTGTTTGGAGCAGCGAAACCCTAGAATCCAAAGCTCTGATACCAAATGTTATGAAACCAACTCAAGAAAATATAGAAAAGATAGATCAACTTATAATTCAGCCTCTTCGAGGGGGCAACCTCCTTTACATTACATAAATGAACAATTCTTGGATGATACAAATGAAAAGACCTCCTTTCTATATATAGGAGTCTAAGGGGTCATAATATAATCAGAGCCTACATAACAATAATAATGTAAGGGCACAATAATAACAATAGTGGGCTTCTATGGGGCACAATAGTAACAATATGGGCACTACATGGGTACATCAATATAATAAGGGGGTTGTACTAATAATAATAAGGGGTTACACTAGTAGTATAGGGGCCTAACAATATTTTTCCTGAAGAGAGTGAGGCACCCCAAGATGATGGTCAATATGAGGTCAAAAGTGCTCAATATTCCTCCACAATGCTAGGTGGTATCCTTTGATCATTTCAAGATACCTATCCAACGAAGAATAATCAAACAAAGTACCAACAACTATGCTGGAAGTGAAGAGAAGACACATGTGTGGCAAGTGTTAGGCTCAAAAAGAGGGAATGGCTCAACCAAATCAATTCGAATGTCTATATGGGGGCCTCTCCAAGGTATGAACTCCTCTTTAAATCATGTATATCATGTCACTAATTCAAGGGAGGTCCACATGTGCCAAATAGGAGATTCAATGGTTAGGAAATGCATCCTCCAAGGTGGTCAGCCCATCAAACAATGTAACACGTTCCTCCAAATGTGTGAATTGGTTGAGTGCTCCAAGATCTAGGGTGCGACATGACATGAGAGGTTCGATGCATGAAGAATAGCCCCAAAATTGCCTAGGGTATTATGATTAGTGCCTCAAGAGTTGTGAAATTGCCTATGGCATTATGAATTGCTTCGGACACTATATGTGAAGGCATAAGATTAGTGTGCTCTTTAGGCATACCAACTTTTGCAACACATGAGAAACACTTTTACATAAGGGTGAACTCTAAAAAAAAAAAAACCTTAGCAGTTTGCTAAGTCATGTGTCCTAGTAGATCCACTCCAAGATGGTTGGATACCTACCTATGCCAGAAATGATCTCCAATGGGTAATTAGTAGAGCTATAAGAACAAGGACTATCTTGAGATGGGGACTAAGAGGATGGGCCATGACCAACAACAAAGGGTCTAGTGAAACCACCTAGATTAAAAAAGAAAACAAAAAAAACCACTTTACATTGATCATCTAAGCATGGTCTAGTACAATACATCATATACAATGGTTACACTTTTGGCTAATCATAATTTAATAATACAAGTCATTGTGATGGCATATCTAATCATGGTACTTTGACATCATGAAGATAGGCACAAAATTTACTCATATGATGGAACACATTTGGTGAAAAAAATGAGGTACATTCAAGCAAAATTGAGGGGTAACAGTTGGCTCCAACTCAAGGACATGTGCTCTATATGAGAGCACATGAGAACTCCGAAATATGTAAAATACTTGTTATCCTAAAACATTCTCACCAGATAGATGTCAAATTCTACGGAGGGATAGAGACACAAGTGCCTTGTCCCTTCCCTAAGATAATGTTAAATCAATGTATTAAGGAATATGGAACTCAAAGGAAAATATTTAGCATGTGAGCGTCATCTTTCTTTTATTCTTATATATGTGTGTGTGTGTGTGTGTGTGTGCAAAAATCAATAAAGTAAATGAAACACACAAGTGAATCTAATGCTCATGCTACAAAACTTATTCATTCTATTATACTTTACAAGGATGCCCTATGGCCTGAGATATTATATTTATAGAACAATTTCAAGAGTTACCCATTTATGGGCAAAGGAATTATGTCACTATTCAAGTGACTAAGATGGAAAAAATTATTGCCTGTAGTATCTTCAATTCTATAGGGACCCAACCAAAGGATTTTTGAGATTAGCATGTTTACTTGCCTCTTCATTTTTTTTCCCACATTAGAACCAAATTTCCTTTCTAGGAGTTCCTTAGGCGAGGCTTCTTATTGAATTTGATCTTAACCTTGCTTGATTCTTCACTAGATGATAAAAAAGACACATCTTCTATTCTTGTCAAGCTTGATTATTGGTAGATAACTTGATTCTATTCCGAGCTGTGCCTTTGTTGTATGAATATTATTACAATATTTTGTAGAATGGGATCTTTAAGTGGATTGGAAAAATGACTTCCATCTTGTGTTCTAGCTTAAATGGCTTCTTCCCAGTGGAATCTTTCTTGGTCACCCTATTATCCCATAGAGCATACTTGATCTTGCTATCCCAAACTTTTCTTATTATCTCCTACCGTCTTCTTAATGATCATTGATGATCATCAAATTCTTGTTACCTAATTTCACAAGACCATTTCCTTGACAGTAATAGTTGGAGGAGTGGGATAGGGTAGTACCATAGTCAAAGCAAAAGGTTAACAATTCTTTAGAATAGAAAGCCTTGGCATAGTCGGTTATAATATTTGTTGGCACTCCAAAACCAATGATGGTCTTTTCTTCTAGGAATTCCATTACTACCTTATTAGTGGTCCTCTTTGCTGGTATGACATGTGAGATTATATCACCCATGGAAGCCTCTAAATCACCATTGGACCAAGTGAGGATATTTCTTGATCTCTTTTATCTTTGTTGGTGGAACCTTTACCTATCTTCACAAGCTTTTGGCTACTACGGGATTCTATATTAATTTCCATATGATCATCAAGTTCAAGTACCTCTTTCTTTTTGTTATACATGTCATACTTCACAAAGATCTTTTCTAGGTGAACCAGGCCCGTGAGAATGTGGTTGTCTTTTAATTCTTTTTTATGGTCTATCCCTTCTTCTCTCTAGTCTATCTCAGTTTTTGAGAGTTCTTGCAGGTTATTCATCAATCACATGATTTGGAAATCATCATCAAAAGATTTCTAGTGCTCAAAGTTGTTGGGCTTTCTAATGCTCAAATTTGTTGGGAACAGATGACCTGATAATAATCTCTAATTTTCCTCCTAAAAATCCTTCCAAGGTTGGAGAGCTAAAGTAGCAGTTACCAATGCATCAAATTCTTGTTAAACATTTTGTGTTTCACTTCTAAGGAAAAGGCATCGAATAACTCCATGATACTGCACACAACATTTCTATGCCTTTTCAATCTATCATTCTTGCAAACAAATGGATTTTTTACTTGCACAATCACTAAGTTAGTGTTACCTTCCATCTTCAAGATTTTGTTCCCATATCCTTAGCCAAATTCAAGCCTAACAAAAGGGCTTCATATTCTACCACATTGTTTGTTGATTCAAATTCTAAATGGAAAGCATAACATGATATGAAATACTAAGGGGATGTGAAAACTATCCTTCCACCAATCCCCATTCAAGAGCTTCACAAAAATTCATCTTTCAGCCTACATTAACATCCTCTTCAGGAGCTACCTCATTTTATAACACAATGTAAGATCCTAAATCTTCTCCATAACACATTAATTCATTCATGGGCTCTTGGCGGTCTTCTACATGATACTTCTTCATTTTCTTATAGTGCAAGGTCACAAAGGTGTTTTCACATGGTAGGGATGGTAGCGTAGGATAGGTTCGTTTGGATGCTACCTCCTATGTTGATGTCCCACTTACAAGATAAAAGCATTCCTCACACATTAGGGGATTTTTGAGGTAAATAATGGGCCTAAAAAAAAAATGACAAAATCAAATTTAAAAGAACCTCATTTTCTTATAGTGCAAGGTCACAAAGGTGTTTTCACATGGTAGGGATGGTAGCGTAGGATAGGTTCGTTTGGATGCTACCTCCTATGTTGATGTCCCACTTACAAGATAAAAGCATTCCTCACACATTAGGGGATTTTTGAGGTAAATAATGGGCCTCAAAAAAAAATGACAAAATCAAATTTAAAAGAACCTATGTTGCATTGGTTTTCAGGATGGAGGAGCAACGTGGATGGGGGGATGCATCCCCAAGGGTCTATGAGATAGAGAATTGTCTCTATAGTAGCTTTTCTTCCTCATGTTTCTCATTAATGATGATTATGCTAAATGTGAAAGGAATTATCTTCTCAATAGGGTTTCCAAGCTTTTATAATTGTGTTGAAAACCAATATAAAATATTTTTTTCAAAGGGATTAGATTCGTATTTCACATTAATAATGTAATTGAATAGGAATTTATTCAAACATTTAATACCCAATCCAAGTCACTACTATCTGATTGTTTTCATGATGTTTGAGGTTGGGATAGTGGAAGCACTAGATTTGAATGACTCTTGGAAACCCATGTACAATATGTGAAAGTTGAAATGACCCAATAAATGAGAAAGAACAAGAGCAATAACCACAAGGATCATTCCTTTGAAATTTTGCATTTCCTATTTTTTTGACATGGAGGCTTTGCTTGTAATTTTGTTATTGAGGATTTCACTAGGGACCTGAGGAATCGCTAACCATCCCCAAGATGTTTCCAGCAGATTTCAGGGACGCTTTGAATAGATTTCAAGGATGTTTTGGGCTGATTTCAAGGATTTTCTAAATAATGATCCTCCATAACAATGATATATCCTTATTGATGTCTGTTTGCATCGTCAAGTAGTAAAACCTAAATATGATGTATATAAGATGCATTTCCAAAAGTAGTAAAAAATTGAAAAGGAAAGAAATGGATTAAAGAATAAATTTAACGAATGGGTTTAACTGTTCAGTTATTTTATTCTTAATAACACGCACAATTCTAGAAGCAGAAATCGAGTGTTAATTGATGAATTGATGTCCAGAGCAGTGAGGGTTATTATTGTTATCACATTGTGGTACGACAAGGAGCTAATTTCCAGCTAATCCATAAACAAATTAGAATGCAGGGGACTGAAATATCCAGTAAAATTGCAGCACCAACTAAGTGGAGCATTTGTGTGGCGGTGGTTGACAAGGGATACGAAATAGGCAAGATATTATGCCATCATAATGCAATGCAACTGGGTAAAGGCTAGGTGGCATTCCTAATTGGTTTTTTTCCGTCAAAACAGAATCTATATTATCAAAATGGCTGTGCTGAAGCTAGCAGCAATACATTCCACAGTACATTTAAAGCAGTTCTAGGACTGAAACAAAAGTAGACATACTTAAGCAAGCTAGTACACGCTCTAAGATCCTATCCAAGCTAGTATTCCATGCTTTCCTACCAGTGGATAGCTTAACAAAATTACCCAAAATACATACAATTCGACGAAACATACATCCAAGTTATGGCTGGGCGCTGTCCTGGGCTTCCTGCCCCTCTGAATGAGGGGATTCTTGTCTCTCTATCTCCATCAGGTCTCTGTTTGTTGGACAGAGTCATCCTCAACAAAGCTTGCCTGTAGAGAGTGACTGGACCCAATGTTGTTTGATTGAAGAGAAAGGACATCCATTTGCTATATGGGAAGCAAAGATCTGAGATGGCTACCCTCGGCCTCAAGGAAATCTGTTCGTTGATTCTGACTATGAAGAAGATTTGTGACATTGGGACATTGGCATTATGGGTGTTGTTGGACTACTCCCACTCTGCAAGATTGGTTGAAACTTGAGATTGCCATCAAGGCACTACTGTTTTCTTGAATTACTTCTTCTTTCCTATGGAGGACTTTGCACACTGCCTTCCTTCACCTCTAGTTTTTCCATATCAACCCTGGGAGAGAATGTTAACACATGACAAACAGAACTGGAGAAACAACATCAAAAGAACTCAAACCATACTGAACTCGAGTTGAAACAAAAATCCTTTTTCCTTAGAAGTTGGAGGGCTTTAGATGGAAATTGAAAGCTTGTGACGAAACAAAAATCCTTTTTCCTTAGAAATTGGAGGGCTTTAGATGGAAATTGAAAGCTTGTGACAACAAGTGAACCATTAGAATGGGCCATAGATAGAAACAAAGTATCTAGGAGATGGTTGGCCAAGATGAAATCAAAAACTTGCATAAATGACCAAACTAAGTGGAAAGACTGTTGGTCAAGCTCATGCAAAGACTATTGGTTGAGCTCGGGAGATGGCATGAAACCTCGAGTCCTAGGAACAAAAATCACCCTTGTACTTCTGAAAAATGCATCCCCTCTATTCAACCTCTGAAAAAAAATATTCAACCTTGGCAATAACCAAATTATCACTTCCAGCAAATGAGACCATACACTCCAAGGAGAATCCATAATCCAGATATCTTGCGGGAGCCAAAGGCACCACATTGAATAACCACATGAGAGTCAGCTTCAGGCAAGTGAAGGGTATGGGGAAACCACGTCAGACCTTATAGACTATAGGGGATCTAGCTGTTTAAATGAAGAATGTGCCTTATGAAGAATGTGAGGGAAAGAAGGCTGAATTCCATTTTCATTACGGAATTGGACTATTTCTTATTTCTGCATTTTTTACCAAAACGGTTCGAGGGTGGAGGCCACCTTGGCCCAATGGTCAGCCTCACCACTCAAATCATGTTTTATATGAAAAAACAAAACTTGATCAAAGTGACTGACTAGATTCTTGATCCAGAGTATGAGGAATTAAGCTTGTGTCCTCCCATTAATACTTTTTCCACCATGGATTTTATAATTAGCATCAAATCCCCTAATGCTATAGGGGATTTAATAACTTCTTCTTTTGCGATGGAAAGGCCCCAGAGTGAGTAAGCTTCTACAAGGTTACTGTAGACATTTCCCCATCCTCAAGTGGAATGAACCACTTTATTTTCTCCAGGATCATGGAAATTCCCTCCCGCACTTGCCACCCTTGGCGTTCCTAATTAGTTAACAACACTGATAGATGGATTGCATTGTATACCATCTCCAATTTAATGTGGTTGTTATAAAACCTGATGTTCACAAGCAATTGTTATTTTTATCTAAACTATATAATTGGCATAATATGGATTACTTCACTTCTCATCACATTCATAAAAATGACATGCTTATCAGTCCTTTAGCGTTGTTCTGGCAATTAATCAAGGAAAGGCGAACGGGGCTAAATGAAAACTGAATGTCCCAATCTTTTAGTCCGAGCTGACACCTATCAAGGAATTATGAGACAAATATGGACAGATGTTGTTGTTTCCTACGTGAAAAATATGAAAAATTCTGTGCTTCCTGTACCCTGCTGAGCTGCCCTGAGCATGACCTTAGCCCCATGCACTTGTGTTGAAGTATTCATTAGATTCACCTTTTCCTTGAATCATGTTCCTCTCATTCCCACATAAGTTCTTGGAGATGCACATTCATCCTTCCAAGGATGTTGTTGTGTTGATATTCAACTTCATCTGTCTCTGATTAAAACAGACATATCTCCGAATTTGACTGCATTGAAAATAATGCAAATTGTTTTTCAAATGTCTTTCTGAATACTATCATATCTTATTGATACTTTGGGCTGGAACTCAAAACAGTTTGTGCTACTAGTAAATAATATTAATGATAGGAAAAGAATCTTTGCAAGCATGCGGGCCTCGTTTCTACTGTCATGATGTTGCTTGAATTATATGCGATATGTATCTTTGGATTATAACTCAAGAAAGTGGTCTCTATTCTGATTTGTGTCTTCATTGCCTGTTTGATATGAGTTGCTATTAGATACTGCCATGTTGGGGCTTAGCTCCATATTTCTGTTTCAAATCAAAGGTATTTGTCAATTTTTTTATTCTCCCTCTATTTGAAAGATGTTAGTATTATAGCTTAACATGTTGAAATTTCTTTGCAGTGCCACATGGCAGAGAGCTACCAGCAGAAAGATGAGACTAAAATCAAACAGTCTACTCTTCATGCTGGTGAAGAACAAGATTCAAAATTAGGAAAACCCCCTTCAAAGAAAATAGAGATGCAAAAGAATATTCCAGAAAAGACACAAGCAATTCCAGAAGAAAATACTAGGCAATCTGGAAAGCCTGCAGAAGACAAAGTTAAGGATGACAAAACATCTAAAAAGAAAGATGCGCAAAAGGAAGAGAAAGAAATAATGGATAAAGGGAGTAAAGATGCTAAAAAGGAAGAAATGAAAAAGGACAAAGGAAAGAAAGATAGCAGTAAAGAACATGGAAAGGATGAAGAAAAAAAGAAAGATAAAGAGATGGAGGAAACGAGTGGAAAGAAAGATGAAGATATGCACAAGGATAAGAAGAAACTTATGGATGTGAAGGAGAAAGATAAGGATGAAAAGAAAGATAATGAAAAGGGCCAGGAAAGGGAGAAAGACAAGAAAGAGAACAAGGATAAGAAAAAGGATGACAAGGACAAGGAGCATGGTCTGGAAAAGAAGAAAGAAAAGGGGAAGGATGATGAAAACAAGCAACATGATCAGGAGAAGAAAAACAAAGCAAAGGACATGCACAAGGACAAGAAAGAGCATGATGAGGGCAATGATTTGGACAAGGAAAAGAAAAAGGACAAAACTAAAGATAAGGACAAGGATGAGGATGATAAGAAGAAAGAAAATAAGAACCAAAAGAAAAAGGACAAGGTAGATGAGGAAGATAATGGAAAGAACCATGAAAAAAAGGATAAAGGCAAGGATGACAGGGAACACAAGGAAAAGGGTCAGGACCACAAAACGAAGAAAGAAGATGACAAAGACAAAAAGAAAGGCCATCATAAGGGTGAGGTCCAAGAGAAGAAGAAAGATAAGATCAAGAACAAATAGAAGGGAAAAGGGTAATGGAAAGGAAATAGAATAATGACAAGGAGTAGGAGAAAAAGAGCGGGAAGCCCATACATTAGTATGAAATAAAATGGAGCCAGGCTTACAGGGGAGTGATCTTTGCATGCTTTACTGAAAATGTTTGTAAATATAATAAGGTTTGAGTATGTGGTTGATAGACCAAGGTCATTGCTACTGGATTAAAATATTGAGATGTTCATTCTCATTAGAATAGCAATTATAAGGTTTGAGTATGTGGTTGATATACCAAGGTCAGTGTTACTGGATTAGAATATTGAGATGTTCCTCATTTGAATAGCAATTAAAGTTGAATCATGCTGGAGCTACTAAGTACAGAATAAAATATAGTTTCTTAACACCTTGCACCATGTAATGCCTAATAATGTTTATTGGTGAACCCATCTCATGGCATGCTTGTTTCTTTCCTTAGTTCTCATCATTCTAATGCAGAGTTCCATCTTGAGTATGCATTTTTTTTGCTTATTTCTTACCAACGGTTTGTATGCGAGATTGAAGCATGCAAAAGAATATGTCATTAAGAAATCATATATGGCCCCATTGACCACCTGTACGACAGTTTCCTGTGGAGACTTGAATACTGTAGGTCTTGAACGCTATATTATGTGTGCTTGATTGAACTGACATGCATTGTTGCTTTGATACATGATGAATGGTATGTCTATATGATTAAGAAATTTTGAATATCTAACTTTGCCTATTTTAACATGTATATACAACAGAAGAAATTGTAAAAGAATGTGTTATCGAGGAGTTATATCTGGCCTCAATGACCACCTTGTATGACATAATAGTCTCCTGTGAAGACTTGAATACTTACATGTGCTTGATTGACCTGACGTGCATTGTTGGCATCTTTGATACATGATGGATGGTAATTTTACATGTTTGAAAAACACTGAATTTATATGTTTGAGAAACACTGAGAATCGAACTTTGTCTATTTTAACATGTGGATTCAACTGCAGAAGTTATTAAATACCATCTTTTAGTACACATGCCATTGAAGCCTTGTTTTTAAAATCTTCTTTCTAATATCAAAATTTTCAAGGGTCTGAAGTAAACATCCTTTGTATTGTTAATAAACTTCATTGAATATTGAATTAGGGAAAACAATACATACATATAAAGTATCATGAACATGCAACAAATTGGACGATTTCACCTTTTTCTGAAGTGTTTCGTGCTGAAATCTGGCAGAAGATTGCAGAACTGTCAAACAAAACCCCATCTGTTAGCAGTTCTGTTCGCCATGGGGGTTTTTGGCATCCACAACCGATCTATGGCATTGCCAATCTTTTTTACGGTGGATTCCACGTGATTTAAAGTAAATTTAACTCGATCGAGTTTGGTGGGGATTGGTGGTGATGGTATATTTTGTTGTATGTCTAGTGTACTATCATATATATATCGAAATTTGCCTTTTCCAGTGACATCTTTTTGTAGTAAGCTTTCGGTGTCAAATTCGCATTTGACAAGGTTGAAGTCGGCATATTTTGGTATATTGTATTTACTAAGTTTCGCAGTTTCCTCGATCAAACATAAAACTTATCATCACTCTAAAGGAGACTTGCATAATCGTACAATTGTGCAAAATGACATGAATTGCGGCTTGATAGCATTACCTGTTGTTCACTTTACCAAGGATTATAAGCAATATGGGAACTTATTAAGTGTTTCAATCAACTGAAATACAAATATAAATTGATTAACTTTTTTTTATAGGACTGAGGATAGAGTCGGAATTTTATAGCATGTTTAGTTTTTTAGTACTGAGGTGAGAGTCGAAATTTTATAGCATGTTTTTTTTGTGTCGTTTTTATTAGCAGTAAGACTTTTGGATTGCTAGAGAAAACAGCATTGATCTTCCTCGACAACAATGATATTTTTGTGCGGGTGGTTAATAATACGATCTATTAATCATAATAACTTAATAAATAAATAGTTGCTTTGAGGTAGATGATTTGGAAAACATATGACAGGTAAAGTTATGTGATATTTAGTGTGTATACTTGTGTGCTTAAAGTTATGCGATATCTAGTGTGTATACTTGTGTGCTTAAGGTTGCTTGGGAGTGGGAGCAGGACGCAGGAACAAAAGTAGGAGCAGGGAGCGGCATTTTCAAAAGTTCCCGGGTCCAGAGCGATTTTATATATAATATATATTTTTATATTTTTTGATAATATATGTCAACAAAAGCATGCAGAATGATGAATTAGATATAACAATCATAAAAACATGGATTAAATCATATAACATCAATCATCTAGAAGTTATATTCTTTATCAACCACCTGTCCACAAGTTACAAGTTCTCATTTATATAGCATGTAAGGGTGCACATAACCAAAATAGCATCAAGTGCAATCCATCTTTGAACCGAAAATACGTCAACAAATAGGCTTTAGATGGTCATCCAAAAAAATCATGCTACAACAAATACCTACATATTATCAAAAGCATTGCATATCTTGGAATCTTTGTTATTAATATCATCTTCTAAGCATTAACATAAGATAGAAAAAACATAGCATGTCAAGTCAAGATTTTGTTTGAGTGATGGGTACATTTTAGTAGGATCGTGATAGAGGAGTTCGACAACCAATGCTACTAACATCAAAGTACATAGAGAGTTTGTTGCTCTTGATTAAATATGAGTTCCATACCCTAGTACATGACAAAACCCAATGGAAACATTGCAATCCCCCCAATCCTGAAATTCTGAAAAACTGATAAGTTTGCTGGATTTTGAGTGAGATCTAAAATTCTACGTTCTCCATATGAAATCTAACTAGGTCGAAACCACTCTCAAACATCTTGAGTCATTTTATGGTAATGTTAAAAATTTAAGTAAAATGATGAAAATGAAAAATAAGAATTTAACATTACCATAAATTGCATATCAATACAAGGGCCATAGGCTTAAATATTAGACTACTCCACTCAAAAAGTCTTATTTCTTTGGAAAAATTTGCGTTTGGAATGTCTTTGTGGGAAAAAATTGTAAAAAGGCCAGGAAGCAATTTTTTCTTGCGGGAGCACACTCCTGGGTCACTCCCAATTCTTCGGAAGCGGATTCGAGGGGTGTGGGGGAGAAGGAGGGGGTGGGGGCGACGCTCGGGGGATGGAGGGCGACGCTCGAATGGGGGGCGGCGAGAGGGGAGGGGGGTGAGGCGCTCCCGCGCAACCCTGTGTGTGCCATCCTAGGGGGTAGGATGGTTACACTTAGAGGTGATAGTGGTAGAAGTTGGAATCAACCCCATGTCATGTAATTACAAACCCAACTCGACAACATCCTATAAAGAGAGTTATAATATTTATAGGCAATGGGTAGGAATAATTTGTATGCAAATTAGAATGCCCCAAGATTGAAGTTTATGATGAAGCCAACAGAGAAGACCCAATTCCAAATAATAGAAAGAACCTGTAAACACACCCCTCCTAACCCAAAACCCAACTAGAGTTAGAAGGAGGTGGTTACTTTGTTGACCCAGTCCCCAAGATATAGTTATAGTGATGGGAGTTAAAATTTTCATTTTTTTTTTTTTTTAAACTTTTCCAAAACTTCAAATAAACAACATCATTGCATTTGTCTTATCGAGATGATTTGAAGGATATAAATTTCATCTTTGATCCCACTTATGGATCAAAAGGTATGGCCCTTTAAAGATTGATCATAACGACCCTACAATGTCATCTTGACCCCCACATGACAGCCTCACAGAGGCCCATGTGGTAGGTGGTGGGGTCTGTACTCCACCGTGGTGGACCCACGTGGCACCTGACATACCTGCGTGGTAGGTCCATGAAGCATGAACAACGATGAAGGTCGGGGTCGACTATCCTCCCCGAACGCATTTTAAAATTTTAAGTGATCATGCTTGACCCCCAAGCTTCGACCCAGGTCAAGGTCAACCCAAATTTTGTCAGCGTTGTAATGCAAAGGGTCGAGTGGGTTTGATCCCCCGACCTCTTGACCTGCAGGTGCGAAGAGTCAGGTGTCTGCCTGAGGGAGGTCGACCTGGCCTACTAAACAAAAATTTGATTTAACTCAAATTTTTTAGTGGCTCCAACATTTTAACAGAGCTTGAATTTTCCTAACTTTGTAGGCTTTTCAAGTACTACTTCCAACACCTGATGACTAACAAATTCATAAGAAATTAAGAACAAACCTAAGAAATAATCAATCATAGGCATGATAGCAAATTAACAACATTTTCAAGTGCAATTCTTCACAAAATTACAAAGAGTTGTAACAACTCATTCAATAGAGCATAAAACTTATTTTCTTTGTTCATGCATGACGGAATGCAACCACAGGGAATGGAGTCAAAACTTCTTCCCTTCAATTAAGAATGTACTCAATATCATGCATTAAATTTGCCCGTACTAATACAACAAACTAAACATGAAATTGGCACACAATTTCAAATATTTCCACACTATTCATTTACATTGTTGGGTCCTTCTTTCTACGAATGCAACCCAATATCATCATAATAAATAATCCTTGCAACCAAGATGTTAGTGTAAAACCATGCATTCCATGCATCCATGCTTCCACATCTTCGTATAGTCTGCAATTTATACACAATAACATGCACAATAGTGTAATTTAAATAAATCATACCATTACATCCAGATGATGTTCCAACACCTTGTACACAATGACAACAACACATTGGTCAATCATATAGATTATGAATTCATCAACCATGCCATAAACAAACACTTCAGACCAACAATGGAAATAGGGTGTGTGTGTATATATATATATATATATATATATATATAATATATATATATAATAATTATATATATATATATATATATATATATATAGAACATGAGAGATACTTATCTCAAAACTAATGGGAAACTGTGTTTAGGATTATGACTCTCCACCTAACCATAGACAACTGCAGCCCAATCTCACTTGCAGTTGTCAACCCCAAGCCAAATTCTAGAGGTTGAGGGATCTTTTACTTCAAGGATTAAAGACATTCATCAACTGAAACAAGGACTCAAGGGATTCAACCACCTCCACCCACCAACTGAATTAAAACCAACAAAACCCATAGGGATTCTAGAGATGAGCTGTCTCCACCCTTCAAAACTCAACACTGTGGTTCTACCCAATGTAGGGATTCCAAAACCCATGGTAAAATCAACATACAACAATGAAACATATAGAAACCCTCCAAGAATTTTCTAGGATCAATTCTTCCACCCCAACCCTTTGGGATTTCTTGAGAAACACCATCTCCACTCTCCAAGTCAATGAGGATTCAAGAGGCGAAGAATTCCTCACCTGTTGATTTCTTCTAGCTCCTTTTCCAACCAAAAACTTCCTTCCTTTTTTTTGTTAATCCTCTCTTGTTAATTCAAATTTATTTGTCTTTGGTGTTGCCTTTGTGCTCTTGTTTTTTACGAACTATCCTCCTCCTCTCTCTCCCCTTTTCTTTTCTTTTTGTTTCAATATTTTGTTGAAAAATGGCAACAAGAAATCCTAAAAATAGAAGTGATAAAAATAGCAGTTTGGGTACCAGTGCTGGATTGGGCAACAACGAATGAAAAATGGAAGTGCTGAAAATAACATTCTATTTTTATCAGTTCGGGATGGATTCCTATTTTAGTCAGTCCCTAAACTAATATAGTGAAGTAAAATTCGAATTTGAACTTAACAATTGTTTGAAAATAAATGAATTAATTCACCATGAGTTAATTAGTTGTGAAAAATCAAACATGAAGTCTACGTGAGGACATGCAACAGTTTCTCTATTAATTGAGGAATTTATCCACCAGTTAAAGAGATAAGGATGAGTTCTAACTTGAGTTGTAATTAGTTGGCTCAGTTAATTGAGTCAAGTCTAGTTAGATTGATTTAAACAGTTTGTTTAAATTAATGTGAGTTCAGTTAGTTAATGCATGCTTGCATATAACTGTTGCACTTCAGATAACTAAAGATTCTCTCATGAATAACTCATGCATGTCAGTTCAGACAGAGACCCAGTTGAGATTAGCGAAGGGACAATGTACTATTAGTTGGATGAATGTTTTTCCTATAAAGGAAGCTCATCCATGAGAAGTATTTATCTCCTTCAGGACTACGTAGTTGGATCAGAGGTTGGTGAGTGTGTGAAGAGGCCAATTCACACAAGTGGCTACACTAGACCCCAATAAAAATTGTGCAAAGAAATAGGAGGCTTGGAGGGCAGACTAGAGGTTAGATAGAGGCCTTTGACTGTCTATGAACAGCAGAGGTATTGCAGAAAGAGCAGGATAGCTTTTGAGCTGATTCTTTTTGTAATACTGGCTATATTTCCACTTGTATGATAATACAGAGTTAGGGTTTTAGGCTGAGGCTTTCCTGAGTTATATCTTCTGTGTTGTGTAGATTGATTCATTCTTATCAATTATATGTGTTCTTATTGATGTTGCTCATGTTCGATTAAGCTTTCGCTAAATTGGTTGTAGAAGTAGATCAAATATTTTGCTTTAGTCTATTGCGTTATCAGGTGATCTACAGTGGGAATTTCTACATATTTTTCTAGCAATTCAATTTTCTTCTTCTTGACTTTTCAAACTCCCCTAACCTTTCAAATTCCTTAGTTGAATTTTCTATACATTAATGTTATTTTCAGCAAGTAATCACCCCATCCCTCTAGAACATGTATCCCATCGTTCAACCTATTTTTCTTTTTATCAAAATGTTTACATTGCATACATAAATGTAAACCAATTCAGGGTTGTTGGGGAACCAATAACTTCAATGAGTGCCTCATGTTATTCCAATGTAATATGTGGAATCTTGGGCACTTTGCATATCTTCAATTGATTGATAAATTAAATGGACAATGTACATTTTCCTAAACATATCCCCCATTCTAAAAATACAGTGGGTAACCTTGCCATTGATTTGGACATACGTCATAACAATTGGTAATGTGATGAGTTATGGACTTTTATAAAATATCTTTCTAAACTTTGTTATAATTATCAACACTTTGTACAATGCGGTCCATAATACTCTTACAAACAAAAAATTACTTACAAATGCTGTTAAGTTATCAAAATATTCCACCAATTCAATGATCAATTCCTCATCATAAGTTGTTCTCATCATCATGCCTAGGTATAAATTTGAGCTAAGACATGAATATCTTTGTTTTGTGATTCCACTATGAGAAGTGTACCTTGACCTTTCCATCCCAACTTTTTGAATTGTTGAATTTACTACTTATTTAGTGCTTCCATTTGTCTAATTAACATTCAAACTCATGGTTTTTTTTAGTACTTATAACCTCTTTATATGAATAAATAGATGTAGAATTATAATAATTTTTTAGAGAACCGACATATATTAGAATATCTTTTTACAATAGTAATTATATTTAAAAATGTTATGCCCCAAGTTATATAAAATGGAAAATAAAGGAATACCACTACATAATTATATAACAATAATATTTTAATTTAAGGTCACAACCTAGATAAAAAATAAATTAATGTATGAGATTCCTTTGTTTGTTAGGAAAATAACCTTTTTTGCATAATAACTTCAATGATCTAGTAGAATGAGGTGTACATACCCTAACACCCTTCAGAGTTGAACATGTGACCTCGAAGGGGGAAAGTGCCAAACTAGAGGGAAGTGTTGCTTCCAAAGAGGTGAAAGCACATGCCCTAGGAATGTATATAGAGGCACCTTGCCACCAAAGCAGGTGTTCCATGCCTTAGTGTTGAAAATCCATGAAGTAAAAAAGAATACATAAATTTATAATGTTGATTTGATGACTGGCAATGATTTAGATATATTATATTTATATTAGACATTAGTCTTAAACTTGAGATAATGGGAAACACACCACAATATAATATAATACCAATAGTAGTATCTAACAACATGTAAAACCACCTAAAATACCTTAATGACCCATTATATTGACTTATAAGGTTTGATTATCCCTTTTGACCTATAGAACCTAATGGAGGTGGCATTTCTTAAGTCATGCATGTACTATGGTGTGTTCGGGGGACACCATGTCCTCCCTCTTTAAAAGATTTTCTCTTAAAGAATTTAGATGACACCAATTAGTAGGATTAACTTCAAGTTTTGCATGCTTATGTCCATGCTTGATTATCTATCCACTCACAATGAATTCTTATGGGTGTTGATTCTTATTAGTTCAATTTCACATAGTCATTTTTCTTTTGATGCCATGTATTGTAATCTTTTTTTTTCAATTTTAATATTTTTGTCATATACCTATTCCTTTACTTTTAATTCAATGGACGTTGCTGATTTTTCCATCTAATTCCCTGAAAGCGAGGTTGACATGTACTTTATTGTCTTTCTTACAAACTCTTGTGCTAATGAGAATCTTGATACAATTTTGCCTTTGTTTTTTCTTTCTTTCCCACAAACTTTCTCATGAATGTGAATGTTGCTATAGTTCCATCTTTAATGGTTTTCCTTCCTTGTCCACAACCTTTATCAATACTCTTAATTTATGCAATATTGACATGTTCTAGTGTGTCAATTTTTTTATATTGTACTTGTTTAAATAGTACTTGTGCTTGATATTTTACTAGAATTGTTTTCATAAATGGAACTTGACTTCAATTACTTTATGGAGAGATCTTTCTATCTTTTATTTTTCATTTCAAGTTAAACTATGATACTATCCATCAATTACTTTCATCATTCTTTCCTTCTTTCTTGCATTTCTATCTAACCACATTAGTATTTAGAAATTACTCAACCTTTCTACAATTTCTTCTTCAAATCTCATATTCATGTGCTCATATATGATTTTTTCTTCTACATCATGTGTCGGATAACTAATCCAATGGATTATGGTGTATTTTAAATATTATTATTATTTGTTTAAGAGAAATATGAAGAGTCATACATGAATAACCAAAGTCATCAAACCTCTTAGAAGATGAAACTAAAGGTCATATCTTAATGTATTTGTATGTGGCTAGTATTAATAAAATTTAATTCAAACCAAGAGTTATTCAAGGCATGTCAATGGTATTAGATCTATTTAGGCTCATGGTGAAAATTGCATAACATGACAAAGTTATCAGGATTAAGGAAATTCAACCCATTGGAGATTCTATGTTCCTTGCTAAAAAATGGAAGAATCAATCACATGATTCTTCTAGTGTACAAGGATGTAGTAAAATAGGACATGGAAATAAGCATTTCAATAGGTAGAGGGTAGACATAATCAAAGTGATAAATCTAATCTTCATTGTGTTTGTTGTTGCAAGAATAGAAATTATGAAAAAACATGTAGGATACCATGGGAGAAGATTAAAGAAAGTAGGAACAAAAGGAAGAAAAGGGTAAGTTCTTAAATCTACTCATTTTGTTAGTGCTAATTTCAATACTAGTATAATTGAAAATTTGTTCAAAACCTCATTTTCATGTTGGAGAGATGTATAGTTACTTGACATTGGTGCTACTTGCCTCATGAATTTTAGAGAGAATTATTTTGAGGAATTGAATACCACATAGGTGGTGCAATGTACTTTGCAAATAGATCGATTCTTAAACCTACACAAATTGTCACTATTAGGATAAAATTACATGGATTCTTAGATTTTCCTTTGCATGATGTTATATAGTGTCTTCTTGACTTGTGGAGGAACTTGTTGTCACTTACGTGCATTTTATGGAAGGACCATACCATTTAGATGTTTGATGCAAAATATAAAACAAGGATGTCTTCCAAAAACATGGTCATAGTGAAAGGATGGGAGGATAAGATATTATTGAAAATGAAATGGACATCTGCATAGACACATAATTTTGCATACTTCTCTCAACATGATGAAGGTACATTGTCATCCAGCTTTTTGTGGCATGCTATATTTGGGAAAATCAATTATGATAGTCTTCATATGTTGAAGAAAAATGGTGTTTATGGTTTGACTACCATTCCAAGGAACTTGAAGCAGTGCAATGTATGTATCCTTTCTAACATAGGAAGTAAACTTTTCATAATTCAACTTCGAGAGTATGTGGAAAACTAGAGTTTACGCACTCTTATTTGTGTGGCCCCATGCATGTTGTGTAGGATTCTAGTAATATATATATATATATATATTATATATAATATATATATATATATATATATATATATATATATATATATATATATATATATATCATGACTTTTGTTTATTATTACACCAAGGTGTGCTAGGTTTATTTGTTGAGACATAAATCGTAGGCATTTAAAAATTTTCATGCATGGGCTGAAAATGATGCACTATCTCATATTGTCACTCTTTATACTGATAATGTAATGTAATATACTTCTAATAAGTTTGAACACTATCTTCACCAACATAGGATTCAACATCAAACCACTTTTTTGTACGACCGTGAACAAAATGGTGTTGCAAGAATGAACATGACACTCTTGAATACGACACATTTCGTGTTATTTTTCAAGAATTAAAGTTGATATTTGTGAAGTTGATGTTTAGGGTAATGTAGTTTTGTCTGCATAATATTTGAGAAATAGAAATCCATCTCATGCTCTTGGGAACAAGACTCACAAATGTGCTATGACCACATTCCTTCAGTGAGGCATATTGGGGTTTTTGGTTCCACCTATTTTTCCTTAATTCCTAGGGAGCAATGAAACAAATTAGGTAGAAGGAGCCAAAAGTAAATCTTCTTAGGGAAATTAACTACCACCAAGGCATATTTCCTTTACAGTAAGGTAAATACAAATTTCTTTCTTTCTCGAGATGTGACTTTTCTTGAATCTAATAAAAATACATGATTGTTGAGAAATACCTTAATCATTTTGATATATTTTCCCATGAAAATACATATCGTGAGATCAATAATGCGGTTCTACATCTTGAAAGGGGTGGGGTCCCTATCTTGGATCAATATATGGAATCTCCTTTTGAAGTGCCATCTACACCTCATGTAGAAGATCCAACTACTTCATCAAAACATGAGGTTAAATTGTATGATGTGAATGATTAGATTGAAAGGTTGAATCTTAATGGGAATACAATGTCATCTCAATTAGTTGAATAAACACGATATCATAGAAATTCTGAAAGTGGGTCATGAAGACACTTTAAAGTGTTAACCTTGATGAAGTTGGAAAGATAGGAACTGAAATTTCAATAAGACAAGATGATGGAAGTGATGCCGATGATTTATATTTAAGTGATCATGTCAATGATATGGAAGTTTCATATGATTTTGAATTGAATTTATCTACTAATTTTGAACCAACTTCCTTCAAAGAAGTTGTTTCTCATGACAAGTGGAAAGAAGCTATGTAAAAGGTGTATCATCCTCTCATCAAGAATGGGACATGGAAGTTGATGGATCCTCCATTTGGAACCAATCTGATTGGATACAAGTAGGTATACATGAACATTTACACATTAGATGGCTCATTTGAAAAGTATAAGGTGAGGCTTCTGGTGAAATTTTATGCACAAAAACAAGGCATGGAATATCAATAGATTCCCCCCCTACAACAAATGGGATAATATTTGTGATTTGTTGGCTTTGATTCCACATAATAGGTGGAGTATTCATCACATGGATGTGAACAGAGCTTTATTGAGTGGAGATTTCAAAGAGAATGTTTAGATGTGTAAAATAGAGGGTTTTCTTTTGAAGGGTCAAGAACATAAGGTATCCAAGTTCATCAAGTCTTTGTGTAGCCATGATATGAAAAGCTAACTAAGAATATTTTGAAGATCAATTTCAATCACTTTAATCTTGATGATGCATCTTTGTTTGTCAATAAAGTTAGCAAAACTATTGTCTATCTCATAGTTTATCTAGATGATATCTTGAAAACAAGGAACAATGAAGCACACATTTCCTTCAGAAAGAAAGAATTGAAGAAGGGTCTTGAGACGAAAAACAAGGGACATATTCACTATTTCTTGGGTATTGGAGTTACTTAGAATATCAGGTCTATATTAATACCTTAAAAGAAGTAAATTGTAGAGTTGTTGAATACGTTTGGCATGGTTGATTTTAATCCTCTCTCTAGTCCAATGGAGTAAAAATTGAAGTTAACATCAAAAGAAGGGAATGGGTTTGAGGATGCAACTAACTATAGTTTGTGGGGAGTCTCATCTATCTTACCACTAATAGGCTATACATTTCATTGTAGAGGGGATACTTTCTAGGTTCATGAAAAAACCTTATGCAGGACATTGGTGTGCTACAAAGAGAGTTCTAAGGTACTTGAATGGGACTCAAGACTTTGGGATCAAGTAGTTTAAGGTGAAGGAATTCAAACTAGTTGGAATTACAAATTCAAATTTTGAGGGGGATAAGGAGATCAGAGTGTCTACTTCAAGATACCTCATGATTATAGGATTAATAAATATTTCTTGGATATCATACAAAAAATTGTTCCAACATCTCCCATTATGGAGGAAAAGCATGTGGTTGATGTAGAGGCAACAAAGGAGATTGTGTGGCTCAAGAAGACACTAGAAGATTGCAGGAGAAATGGGTGAATGCCCAAATTTGATTGATAGCACTTCTAAAATGAAGTTGGCCAATAATATTAAATTCCATGTAGAGGCTAACACCATTCATTTGAGACACTGTTCTACAAGTGAACAAATTGCAGACATCTTCACCAAAGTTCTTGAAAGAGAAAAGTTTGAAAAATTAAAAATGATGCTTAGATTCACAAACACTCATTTGAGTTAAGTGGGGGAATGTTTGATACCTAATACTTTGGATTATGGTGTATTTCAATTATTATTATTATTATTATTTAGTTAAGAGAAATACAAAGTCACAAGTGAACAAGAATAGTCATGAAACATCTTGGAATATGAAACCAAAGACAATATCTCAATGTATCTATGTGTGGCTCACTTAATAGAATTTATATTAAGCTTGGATTTATTCAAGGGTTGTCATATCATGTATATGTATTTTCACATTCTTAATATTGTTAAGAAAATATTCATTATGATTAAGAAACCTTTTTATTTATTCAAGTTTCTTTATTAATTCTTCCTTTGTCTCATCATTTTCTTTCTTCAATTTGTTTGCCTCTTTTTTTTTTGAGTTCTTAACCTCCCCAACCAACATTTGAGTAGGGGTCTACAATCTATATGACTAATCACCTTTATTTTCAAGTTCCTGTTTAGCTTCCTTAATTTAACTTGTATTTTCTACAATTTGGATAATTCAACTTTTTCTTCCTATTTTCCTTCATGCAATTCAATTTTGTCTCCTCTAATTTGTCTTGAATATCTTCCAATAATTCCTCATCTTGATATCTATGTTTTAGCCATTTGTCCAAGAATATGATTTCAAATTTGTCATTAGACATTTTAACCATCTCTTCTCTATCCACAATGTTTGAACATCACCCATTACATTGATGCATATGTAGTTCTTCCAGTTTGAAAAAATATACTTAATATGAGATACGTTCAAATTATTTGGTGAAGAACATATTCTTAACAAAATGAGGCTTTTTTAATATCCCTAACTTTCAACTCCCATATGCTTATGGTATCTATTGCAATTTCTCCAAATGTTTACATATGCATTCTCTTTTATTTCCCTTTCCAAATTCCTTTTCAATCTCTTTATTTGGGCACACCACTCAAAATTTATAACATTTTTTAGTTGGATTACTATTTTAGGGTATTTGATGGGCAATGTTATGTATATTGACCTTGTATTTTATATAAAAATGATATTTCTTCTCCAATTATGGTGAATTCTTTTACGTTTTTTTCGACAGAAACGTTGCAAGACACCATCTTCCCCATAATATATAAATGGAAGGTAGATGAACTACCAACCACAATAGGAGACGATAATTTTGATAGAATTGACTGGGTTTGACCTTGTGGCCAATGACCTACAATGTTGGAAATATGCCTTGGATAGATGTCCCAATACAATGAGCTAATCCTTGGGTTTTTTTTTTTTTTTTTTTTTTTAATAATATTACTTGTGATTTTTCAATACAATTGGTTTAACTTGATTTGGGTCCATCATCATGTAGTTATTTCCAATTTACTAAACCTTATTGTTCTTAAGCTCTCCCTTGAGAGTAAATTTGTATAAATTATATCTCTTTGATTTGATTTTTTTTTTTTTTGTGGCCATGACTACAATGTTGGAATACACCTTGGGTAGATGTCCAATACAATGAGTAATTCTTGGGAATTTTTAAAGTTTTATTTTATTTTATTTATTTTTTATTTTTTTCCAGTATGACATTATTACTTGTGATTTTTTCAATAGAATTGGTTTAAATTGATTTGGGTCCATCATCATGTAGTTATTTCCAGTTTACCAACCTTATTGTTCTTAAGCTCTCCCTCGAGAGTAAATTTGTATATATTATATCTCTTTGATTTGATCTTTTTTTTTTTTTTTTTTTTTTGTGGGTTAAATGGATCCTTTCATCAATAAACTTTTTTACATATATCTTGGATTTCCAAAATAGGACTAAAATCTAGGATATTATTGAGACTAACAAGCTGCTTACCAATAATAAACAATGTTAGGTCCGTATAATATTACTGTAGCCCCCTTATTGTTATTATTAATGTAGCCCCCTTACTGTTATTATTAATGTAACCCCCATATTGTTATTGTTGTGCCCCATAGAAGCCTGCTATTGTTATTATTGTGCCCTTACATTATTATTGTTATGTAGGCTCTAATTATATTGTGACCCCTTAGACTCCTATATATAGAAAGGAGGCCTTGTCATTTGTATCATCTAAGAATTGTTAATTTATGTGATTTAAATAAGGTTCCCCCCCTCAAAGAGGCTAATTCTCAAGTTGTTGATCTATCTTTCTTTATGTTTTGTGACCTGATTGCATAACATTTGGTACTAGAGCTTTGAATTCTAGGGTTTCACTGCTTCAAATAGGTCATCTTGAAATTTTCGCTATAATTTTTTTTTTCTACTAGGTTTAAGAAGTTGAAATTTTGACCAATGGAGCCAAAATCTTGGTTAACTTCATATAAAAATTTCATATCCTGGTTCACTATATTTTTTGAGATATGGTATGAAGAAGTTATGGCTTTTGCAAGCTCCATATTTCAATCTCAAATAGGTGACCTAGGTAAAATCGTCATAACTTTCTCTTCGAACATCAAATTTGAATTTCGTAAAAAGTGACTGAAAGTGCACAAATTTGATTATTTTTATATCAATTTCAGGGCTGAAGGTCAAAACAATGACACATGACATTTTGTACAAGTTAGCTCCACTGAACCAATCTATAATAATGTCATCATGGGAGATTGAGCATAATTTTTTCTTGAAGAATTCAATCTCGGTCTAACTTGTGGAATTGGAAAGAAGACTTAGAGGGATACCACAAGTTGAAATTTAGACCTTGAAGATCTTCAATTACTAAGGTACATAGATTTCAATATTGAGCTTCTAAAAAACAAGAAAAAGTGTGTATTTTTAAAAAAAATTGCATAACTTTTGTTTGAAAAATAAGCTTGAAGTGATTCAAAGGGCATAGTGAAACATAGATATCATTGTTTTTCTTTAAAAATGGCTCAAAACAAAAAAATGGACACACCTAGTAAGCAACCTGAAAGATCTACTATAATGCATGAAGAAGAGGAAGAAATGCAACATGATAATATCAAAATTACGAGACCAAGTGCAACAAATTTCGATCTTGTAAAGAGTAACAAAAAATGAAATAGAAGCCAATATGGACGGTTTAAAGAAGGTATGGGAGTTTTTAAAGTAGGGCGGTTTAAAATAACATATGGGAGTTTTTAAAGTAGAAATGGATACGATGAATGTCAAATTGGAAGGGTTGACAAAGTTGTTGCAAGAAAGGCTTCCTAGTGGTGACAAGGTAATCCATGAAAATCATGACGAGGACAAAAGGAATATGAATTATGATTTTAGAGATTCCAATGTTGGGTTTAAGACCCACCACATTCCAAATATCAACATGAGGAAGTTTGATGGAAGGGATCCGATAACATGTTACTACAGATGGAGCAATTATTTGATCTACATGATGTGTCACACATTCCTGGGGAAAATGTTGAGAAGGGGGATGAATCTATATTTACACTTTCATAATAATTATTTTCCTTTTCAAACTATATTCACTATTTTACAAAAGCCAATCAACATATGTCCACACCTTTAAAGAATGAAACCATCATATAGATAATAAACTTTGATAAACAACTAATTCTTTGTCTTAAATCTGAGTGTGTTGCATTAAGAAATAAGTAGATACAGTAAGAACAGAATAAATCAACAAACATAAGAAACACACATGAACACCAGGATTCTTCAGGTGAAAACCCAATGTGGGAAAAAACCATCGCTGTTGTCGTCTCAATCTTCAGTCTTCTTATTATAGAAAGTGTTTACAAGTTTTGTACTGGTGCAGACTTTTTCTAGTACGCAGGCATCTACCTGCTAAAGGCTACAAACTTCTCTCATTCTCCAGCTTCTACTAGAAGGGAGCTCCAACCCCCTAGCTCTTGTACTAGCTGATATGTTTACCAGTACGTAGGCGCCAGCCTACAAAAGGCTACTACCTTCACTTTTCCTCCAGGGACCACATTTCATAAATTTTCATACTGGATACTCTTGGTACACAACAACACAATATGTAGGCCACGTTTCATCAAATTTTCATATTGGACCCATCAGTAACATTAAAGCTCAAAATCAATCACCATTGCAATACAACCTGCAACAATCAGTCAATCTAAACAATCAAATCATTGTCACCAGAACACAGAGCTAAACCCAGAACACTGCGTCAACAACCAGAACCAACTGCAACCTCAAGATTCATATGTCAAAATGTATATGCTAATTTAGTGAATCCCACCCACATGTATATGCTACTTCATTTAACCCAACCTGCGTATACCTCTAAAGATATTGAATCATAAAACCTTTGAACCAAAAAATATACTAACTAGTGACATTCTGAAGATTTACTATCATATTACAGAGTTCTAAATAGATATTAGCAAAGACCACCCTTCTCATTCAATCAATCAATCAACCAGACTCAATCTCCTTATACAATCAGTTTTACTTCTAGATCTAACCAAGACATCATTGACAAACAACAGTAAAACAACAAGACTGATCATATTGCTCAGTCATCTCTGAACAACAATATTTTCTTCTGCATACGCTACTTGGAAGTGCCAAACCAGCATGTATTCATGCCTTCACCAAGGCAAACCAACAAAATAGATATGCAAATAATAACTTATAACTTCGCAGTTATTCCATACTTCAGACATACCCAAATCATAACATTTACAGGATAAAACATGCATCAGCATTCAGATCTAGCCCATCCATTATCAGATCATACAATGATAAGTCATTTCAGGTCTCATGATCCTGATCCAACATTGTATCCAAAGGTGCATAAGATATTTCAGATCATATCATAACCATATCGCTTACAACATAAAATATACTTCAAATAGAAGTATTCATGAAAAACCCTTTCACTTGCACAGTTAGCCCTTTGATCTTCTCCTCCTTATATAGTTTTAGCCTTTCTCAATACCTCGGACCAAAACAACACTTAGAACCTGTGGTATTCGTAGATGGGATCAAGTAACCGTTATTCTGCTCGATATTGTGGGCAGGGAAAATTTTAGGGGCTAATATTCACAGGTGGGCTAATTTTCCACATTTTTTTTCCAAAAAACGATTCGCAAATTTCCATTTTTTTTCTAAAATGATTTGCCCAAGTTTTATACTATAAAATTATTTTACCTTAAAAATTGCCAAAATTTTACAAACATTATATAAAATCATTATAAATTTGTATATTTTTTATAAATTATCTTCAAACATTTTATACATTGCATGCTAGTGACTAGTAAGATTTGCCAAGGTTTCTAAACTTTAAAATAAATTTGTATCCTTAAAATTTTCCTTGATTATGGGTTGATACCAAGGTATGGACCCTTGGTATTCATTAACCTTAATTTTCCATCCTATACGCGCTTTTCCTCTTGTGAAAGTGTGTGCATACATATACACGCCTTTTGTTATATGAACCTACTTGTATACGCTATTTGGACTTGGTGAACTAGCGCATACAACTTAAAACATTATTTTTCTTCAATTTCTTGATTCTGATCTGTAGTCCTTTGTCCCATCATCCTGTTCTTTTGTACCATTACCCTGTTACCTCTAAATTGACTTGTTACAATGTGAGTTTCCCTTTTTCAAATCTGAACTAACCTGTGAGTGGTTTTCCATTGAGGACAACACATGTACCATAATGCCAACAATCTCCCCCAATGGACTTTATGGCAACCATATTGGTGTTGATCACTTCAAGCTGTAGAATCTGTTAGATATATCAAGCAACACCAAGATACTCTTCCCCTTTTACATCAAGGGCAAAGGGTTGACCAAGATATTCTCCCCCTTAGTACATGCTGAGATACACTATACTGTCCATGCTCCCCTTGAGCACATGCAGAGTCTGTAAAAATATTTTTCAAAAGAATAACAGGACTCTATAACTCAACTATGTGAATATGACCTTCCTTTCACCAATGACTCATACATACATCAATCACCCAACCAAGTGGGGATATACCAAATGTTCATACATGACTGTAAAATTGCAATTATTACATCATCCTTCCCATGCATATTGGGGGTACAAATTACATCATATGTCCAAAAGGACTCATTAATAGACTATGACTAAAAGAGACATATTATTACACCATAGGTATTTAAATGACCTTTACAACAAATTATATGAATATCTGAGACCATAGTTGAATTCAGAACCATGATGCCAAGAATGCATAATGTTTTTGAAGGCTAATTCTCCCCCTGAACCTGCGCTACATGTGCATTGTCAACAATTCATTCATCAAGGCATCTTCATCAATCAAATAAACAACAATGAACAAAGCATATCACCAGACTGTAACCGTCAATATCAGACTGAACACCCATGTCAGAAACTAATTTTGAGTCCGACCCACTGCTTTTCTATCAAAAAAACACATACGCTACAGTAGCCATAGAAACTCGCGTATATACACAAATCTGCTTCATGAAACCAACGTATAGGAAACATTCCTCTGAAACTGGTTTTAACAACAAGATTAGGTAGGAAAAACTCCCATCTTTTGTATGAGATATTCAAATGCGTCTCTAGGAAGCAGTTTGGTAAATATATCAACAACCTATTTTTTGGAGGGAACATACTCCAATTTAACCTTTTGTTCAAGCACTTGTTCTCGTAGAAAGTGGTACTTAATGGGTATGTGCTTGGTCTTTGAGTGCATGACTGGATCTTTCGAAATACTAATAGCACTTGTATTATTACATAGAATGGAGATGGGTGGAGAACATGTGATTTGAATATCTTGTAATGTTTGCATCATCTAGAGTAGTTGTGTGCAGCAAGATGCAACAACCACATATTCTACTTCAGTTGTATGTAAGGCAAGCAAACTTTGTTTCTTGCTGAACCAAGATACCAATCGTGATCCTATATATAATTCACCTCCACTAGTGCTTTTTCTGATCATCAACATTTCCAACCCAATTCGCATCTGTATATGCATGAAGAGTGAGATCTATATCTTTATGATACTATAGACCAAAGTCTTGAGCTCCTTGGAGATAGTTGAATATTCCTTTTACAGCTTGAAGATGTGATTCCTTTGGATTGGCTTGGAACCTTCCAACAATTCCTAATGCATGCATGATATCCGCTCTGGTAACTGTTAGATAAAGTAGACTTCCAATCATAGATATGTACTCTAGTTGATTCACTATAGGAGATTCATCATTAGAACTGAGACTACATCCTGTTACCATTGGAGTACATACTGGTTTTGAATCTTCCATTCCGTACTTATTCAGAATCTGCTTGAGATATTTGGTTTGTGAAAGAAAGATGCCATCTTTTGTTTGTTGCACTTATAGACCAAGAAAATAAGTTAGTTATCCAAGTAAAGACATTTCAAATTTTTGCTACATAACATAAGAAAAGTTTTGACTCATATATTCTTCATTACTGCCAAAGATGATATCATCAACATAAACAACAATAATTAGCAGTTTATCATTCTCAATTTTTGTATATAAGTTGTTGTCTACAGATCCTTTTGTGAAACCTTGTTATTCAAGATATTTATCAAGACGATAATACCATGCCCTCGGAGCTTGTTTCAGTCCATATAAAGCATTTTTGAGTTTGTATACAAGCTTTGCATCATTTTCCAGAATGAATCCTTCTATTTGTTCAACATATACTTCTTTTTTTAAATCTCCATTAAGAAATGTAGATTTTACATCCATTTGATAAACTTTGAATTTTTGAAAACTTGAAAGGGGAAGAAACATTCTTATGGCTTCAAGTCTAGAAACATGTGCAAAAGTTTCTTCAAAGTCTATACCTTCTTGTTGAGCATACCCTTTACAAACATGCCTTGCCTTATTCCTAATTACCTCTCCATTTTCATTCAACTTATTCTTGAATATCCATTTTGTTACTCTAACATTTTTATCATGAGGTCTAGGAACTAATTCCAATGTATCATTCTTTTCAATTTGGTCTATTTCTTCATCAATGGCTTTAACCCAACATTCATCTCTGCTAGATTCATTGAAATTTTGTGGTTCTATGGAGGATAATAATGCTAGATAACTAGAAGCTCCTAAAAGAGATCTTCTTGTCTGTACTCTAGACCCTTTTGCTCCTAGAATTTGAGATTCAAACGATTCTTTTGAACATACCTAGATGGAGCCTTTTCCCTGTCAGATGTATCTTATTCTGATGCTTCATTGGTTTCTTCCTCTATATCATTTCGATTTGATACGGGAAAGCATTCACCATCTTCATCATTATCATCTTCCTTCGCTGATGTCACCTGTTTTGGATTTCTGCATACTTCATCGATTACAACATCAATGCATTCAATTTTTTTCAAAGTCTCTTATTATAGCATTTGTATCCTTTACTTCTAGATGAATAACCAAGAAATATTCCTTCATCTTCTCTGGGTTCAAACTTACCAAGTTTTTCATTAGTATTTTAATGAAACTTTTGCTTCCAAAAACTCTAAAGTGTTTTAAAGTAGGAGGCTTACCATACCAAAGTTCATATGGAGTTTGATCACTATTTACACAGACATGATCTTTGTTGAGAATGTTTATTTCCAGATGTGTAGCTTCACCCCATAAGGTGTCAGAAGTTCCGGATTCATCAAGCATAGTTCGAGCCATTTTTGAACTGTTCTATTCATTATTTCCACCACAACATTTTGTTGAGGAGTTCTGGAAACAAAGAACTATCTCTTTATTCCATGTTGTTCACAAAATTCAAAAAATTCATTTGATATGAATTCTCCTCCCCGATTAGATCTGAGACATTTGATTTTTAGATCTAATTCATTTTCAACTAAAGCTTTGAAGATTCTAAACTTTTCAAATGCCTCATCTTTATGTTTTAGTAAACCAATCCAATAAATTTTAGAAAAATCATCAAAGAATAAAATGTAGTATTCTTCTCCACGAGGCGACTTTTTCCTTGTTGGCCCACACAAATCAGTATGAATGAGTTTAAGAGGCTTACTTGCTGATCCTTCTTTAGCATTGAATTGAACTCTAGTTTTCTTATCGAATTGACTTGGTTTGTAGATGGTATTTTTTGGGATGATGATATTTGAAAGATCACAAACCACCTTAAGCCTGCATGCTTTTCTTATTTGAGAAAAGATTAGGTGCCCCAATCTTCTATGCCATGACCAATTCTCTTTTGTTTTTCTTAGATAGCATTGTTTTTTACCTCATTTTAGTATAGATAGATTTCTTGGAGTTCTTGTACCTTTTATTATGGTCTTTCCTGTCTCAAGCTCACAAACCACACATTCTTTTGATCGAAACACAACTTCATTTCCTTGATCACACATTTGACTAACAATTAACATGTTTTAAACCATAAACATACATAAAATTGCAAGCTTTAACCTTTTCTTTTAAATAAACAAAACCTTTACCCTTAATGACAGATGGTGTGTCATTTCCAAAAGAGACAATTTTTTTCATTTCCAAAGCTTTGTATGAAATGAATTTATCTTTATCACCTATCATGTGTTTAGGGCATCTACTATCAATGTACCACTGATTTTCTTATCCTTTTGCAAACAGAGCTATGCCACATCTTTCTGACTGAAATTCCTTCCTTTTCCATACCTTAGAATTTGATGATGTTTTTTCCTTTTGAATTGTTGGCAAAATTTGCTCCTACATTCAAATTCTTCATGACCAAAGTTATTGCAAAATGAACATTCAATTTCATCTTCAAGAGAAGAAAATTTATTATAAGAGCTTTTCTTGATTCATGTCACACTTTTTTTTTGCTTCTCAAGTCATGATAGTTTTGTACAAGCAACACATTGAGTAGCCTTATGACCAAAGTTATGGCATGAAAAACATTGTCCATTAAAGAAGAAGCTTATGTGATCATAAAATCTTTTGGTATTGTTCACCTTTTGGTTGGTGATTCTATTGATGTTCACCCTTGGAGTAAAATGAGTGTGATTTACCTGGCGAGTACCTTTAGGTTTTTGTTGAGGATTGATGCATTGTTCACTAGTTTTTGTTGCATCAAGATAACTTCTAGTGATGGCTGAAGGCTTTTCTGGTTGGGATGTTTCTCCAGTGTATCAAAGACCAGTCTTTTAAACAGGGGAATGTTGAACCTTGATGATTTCATATAAGGTTTATGATCCTTTAGCAAATCTAAGATTCAGATATTTTGTTTTCTCAAGTTCTTTTCTTAAATCCACAACTTCACATTATAAGTTTTCATTGTGCTTTTCCCTTTCAGTGAGTTGATTTGTCAAAGTGTCTATGAACATATTCTTTTCTTCCAAACATATTTTAAGTTTAGTGATTTCTTCAAGAAAGGCTTCTTCTTCTAAGGCATTCATAAAATCATCACTTTCATAAGCCATGAGTAGTTTAATATATTGTTCAGATTCATCTTCATCACTATTAGACAAGCCATCACTATCTTCATGAGTATAATAACCTCTTTTTTAACAAATTATTTCCTATTACCTTTTGTAGAATCCTTTCCCTTGTCATAATTATCTTTATGAGGACATTTAGCAGCATAGTGACCAACTCTACCACAAACAAAACATTTGAAGGGACGCTTACCTTTGAATCTTCCGAAACCCCATTGAAGTTTCTTCGCAAAGTTTACCTCATCTTCTTCTGATATATATCCTGATTCCTTGAGATCTTCCTTTTACTTTCCCTTTATCGAGGCTTTCAAAGCAACTTCTCTGATATCTAATGGACCTCCTTTCCTCATTTCATTACAAGAAAAAAGGTCATTGGTGAGGGTCATGCTTGTGACGGACCTTTAAGGTCCGTCACCAATGTCGCGTATGGTGATGGTCTCTAAAAAATGTTGTTGTAAGTGTATATAGTGATGGTCCTTTACGGTTTATCACTAAAGCCATTTTCAATGACACTTTTGGTGAGGGTCGTTAAAGGCCCGTCACTAATTCTATCTTTGGTGACACTTTTGGTGAGGGTCGTTAAAGGCCAATCACTAATTCTCTCTTTGGTGAAACTTTTGGTGAGGATCTTTTATTGACTGTCACCAATGATCTTTTTGGTTACTTTTGGCGACAATCAATAAACATTTGTCATCATTTATCATTCCAATGAGTTTTGATGATGCTTCATGCCTGTGACGAACCTTTAAGGTCCATCACCAATGTCGCATATGGTGACGGTCTTTAAAAAATCGTTGTTGTAAGTATATATAGTGATGGTCCTTTAAGGTTTGTAACCAAAGTCATTTTCAATGACACTTTTGGTGAGGGTTGTTCATTTCCCATCACTAATTCTCTCTTTTGTGACACTTTTGGTGAGGGTCGTTAAAGGCCCATCACTAATTCTCTCTTTGGTGACACCTCGAGTGACGATCTTTTATTGATCCTCACTAATGCTCTTTTTGGTTATTTTTGGTGACAGTCAAAAAATGTTCGTTATCATTGATCATTCTAATGAGTTTTTTTATGACGCTATGTACCTATTACTATATTTTCTGTCAAAATATAATGATTTAAGACCATTGTTGTGGAGTCTTTTTCATTATGTGTCCAAGGTCATAGTGGTTATAATAGCTAGTCAATTTGTTAAGAAGTAAATAGTGTGTATCATTTCCCTCAAGTCATAAAATACAGTCTTCCTATGAGTCAACACATGATTCATTTCTATTAGGTTTATTATCTAGCAAATTTCCTTTAACTAAAGTTCCACTAGTGTGTGTAGGAACTATATTATTTAATACATAATCAAGATCTGTCAATTATATTAATGAGAGACACCTAGCACTCCTCAACACTCATGGCACACCTTAACATGCTTTAGAACAATACGCTAACATTCCTTGGCACCTCGCATGTCTTGGAAAATCTTTGTACCTAGAACATCTTGCCATCAGTAGGACGCCAAAACAAATGCTGGCATGCCATAACATAGCATAGCACTCCCCTATCATGTGTTGGTATTCCCTGTAGTCCCTAGCATGCCCTGTTACTCCTTGGCATAATATTGCATTGAAACAAATCAACACTTGGCACACATTGGCACTTGGCATGTATTGGAACATATTGTTAGTGTGCCTAGCATGCCCCTTTTGAAAAAAGATAAAGTCCCAACTTATTAACCCTCTTATGTGTTCATTTCCTTTCATTTTAGCTTGGTTATTCCTTTTGTTGCCTTGAAACTCCTTGATGCATATTGGCATACTCTGGCACCCTGCACATCCTAGCATGTCTTAGCACCTGGAATGCCTTGGCACTATTTGGCACATGATAGCACACCTTGGAACTACCTATCACACTCTAGCACTTCTTGACATTCCCTGATATTCACTGGCATTACTTACCCGTTCTTAGCATACCTTGTCACTCCCTCCTTGGCATGAAAACTAGCACTGATTGACACTTCCCAACACACCCTCATATTCATTCACTTCCATGCATTTTGACGTAGTGCTCCCTTGTGTTGTCCTAGTACTCCCTAACACTCCTCAACATGCATTGGAACTCTCTAGCACACCTTATCACTCATAAGTGAAGAATGAAACTTGTAACCAATGTTAGTAGACTTGGAATAGACAATAAAATGGTGAGGCAAAAGAGCTAAGAGTTATTATCTGATTGGGGAAAAATCGAAAAAAAAAGGGGAAAAAATTAGTGAATTCAATAAATAAAAATATACACATAAATTGAATTAAAAAAAAACATTTTCCATTGATATTCAGTAAATCCATGTCCAAACAATTCATAATATCAATAGATGTCCAAAATATCATGAATGAATAAGCATCTCATATATGTTGTGAGTCCAAACATGATCCAAAGCACTGAGTCATGACTCCTAACTAATGACTACATAGAACTAGAAGTAACTACTTCTAAAATTTACAAACAACTACATACTAATTAGAAGAAAACAGTAACTAAGAGTCTAAGACTCTTAAGAGAGAGAACTAGAAGCGATTCCTCACACTCCTCCACTTGCTTGACTCTCAAAGTTCTTCAAGTCATGTAGGCTTGAAAGAGGAGCCTCCTCTAATTGGACCCAATCTGCTGCATTTGCATTTTGCAAATCTATCTCTTCAAGGTTGTTGGGTTGTTTCCACGTATTGAATCGGGGGGTTAGAGGCAGGGTGGGCAGCCCCCCTCTACGGGGTCCAGGGCAACGCCTCGAGAATTTTTTTTTGGACCCTATATTAAGTTGGGCAGACCTACCTATGGTTTTGAGCACGATTTTCACACATGGTTTTGGATGCGATGGTTTTCGGTCCATGGTTTTGGACATCATGGTTTTTGGTTCATGGTATTGGATGCTTCGGCATGTATAAATATGTATTGTAACATTGAAAGGAACATAATGAAAAATCAAGCTGGTAGTCCTCGTTTTGGGATCCAGGGGAAAATCTCTGTGTATATGTGTTTTATGTGTTATGCTCTCGCATTGTTTATTTTCTATGTTTTAGAATTCGTATGCAGGTAATTTTTGTACGGGGTTAAAACCTACAAAGGTCTATTGGTGAATGATCCGAAACTATCATTATTGTGAGACATTGAAATGTGAATTTAAGTTTGACTTTGAACTTTAAAGTTTAAACTTTAAATTCCAAATCAGATTATGAAACCTTCAAATTCAAACTCTCACCTAGTATTTTATTGTTGCAAAGTTGTAGATTGTAATGGAAAAATACAAGGTCATTAAAGCACTTTTGTGTCAATCGGTTCTGCTTCTTCGAATGTATTTTCTCAAACATGTTCCAGTTGCACTCACAACTTGAAGCATTGCATGCTTGTTTTAAGATTCGAACGACAAATCTCTTCAAATCTGCCGTATCACTACAAGATTTTTCCACCAAAGACCTAGCAAGTGGCAAGGGTTCGTGAGTAGACGTACTAAATACTAAATAGTAAAAACTTAAAAAGACAACAAAATTTAATAAAGCATTTAACATACAAAATAAAGTTTAAACAAATTTAATGAACTGATAAATCCTTCAAGCCTCAAAGGGTACCTGTCAACACCTTAGACCTTTCTCGTATAACATCGGTATAGGAAAATAATTTAGGCGGTGCCCTATAATCCTATAGTTGGGAAAAGACACGAATTTGAAATTCTGGATCAGGGAAGCACCTTTCCATGCATGTCATAAGTCCTCTATGAACCTCCTCATCCTCATTAAATTCGCTCTTATCATTAAAATACTATAGTTTTAAGAAGTACCTAGCAACATGTAAGGGGGAATGCAATTTCCTATCCCAATGTGCATCAATAATGCTCCAAAGAGGCATATACTTTGCCTCCTCATCCCCATATATTCTTTTGATGGCTCCTTTGTGAGATCCATCACCTCATAAATGTAACCCATAGCGGGTTTGTCACCTGCATCAACCATTCTGAAAGTTCAAGCTTTCAAATTTAAATTAATATGAAACATTGAAAATAAAAAGAAGCTTGAAATGAAATTTAAAACATGAAAAAGTTAAACGACTTGAAGTACCTGAGAACTCTAACAAGGGACCCCATCACAACAATAATCTGTTCGGCATCTTTCTAGATACCATCATTGAACACAAGTGCAACAACTTCAATGCCTTCAAGGGCCTTGGAATGTTTAGATGCCATCCACTCAGGTCCCAAGGACATCCTCTTCAGATTTATCTTTTACTCAACCACAAATTGCAAAGATATGAAATTTGTTGCAAATCTAGTCACTATAGGTCGAACAATTTCTTTACCTTTAGTGTATTTTCTCATGGTGTTTAAGACAATAATGTGGTTGTATAGGTATTTGGTTATGGATTTTTCCTTCTCTAGAACCTCATGTATCCAATGAAGCTTACCAATGTCCTCAAGCATTAAATCTATACAATGGGCAACACAATAGGTCCAAAAAATAGTGGGGTGCCTAATCTCAAAAAGTCTACCAGTAGCCATATAATTAGCTGCATTGTCGATGAAAATTTGTACAACATGTTCTTCTCCCACTTCTTGAACGACTTCCTCCATCATTTCACAAATAAGTTGTGCAACCTTAACCTTGTCTGAGGCATCCACTGATTTGAGAAACATTGTACCTACTAGACAAGATACAATGAGATTTATTAAAGTTCTATTCCTCTTATTTGTCCATCCATAACTCATGATCGTGCACCTTGTTTCTACCCATGATGAATGAAACTCAGATAGCACAAGCATGTCATCTTCAACAATTTTTAATATCAAATTTGTCCTAATGCTCGCTAATGAAGGAGCTTTGAACCCTGGACCTGCAACAACAACTGCATCAATCATAGCTTGCCAATAAGGACTTATGGCACAGTGGAAAGGTATGTCAGAATAGTACTAGAAGTTAGCAATGGCCTTCCTTGCTTGACTATGGATATTTTTTTTCCAACCAGTGGTATCCAAGGTAGGTTGGGAACCGGGTTTTGTGCGGGGAGAAAAAAAGGTGCTTATGTTTCCACCTCCAATGTTGAATGCAGGAGGATTCATTTGGCCTTGAGTTTGACTTGGACTTGGAGGTATGTGTGGGAAACTTGGGAACTGCATTGAGGATTCAACAAAGGGAGATGACAATGGGGTAGTGGAAGAAAAATTGTCAACTCCAAGAGTTCCTATTTTGTTTTTTTGCTTTTCTTTATTTGCATTATGCCGACTCAACATATCAATGGCCATGGTTGCTTGGTGTTTGACATTTTCGTCAATGTTTTTGCAGAGACCTATATCATGGCCGGGTATTTGTGCAAGGTGGTACTTGAATCTATAAATGCCTCCACTACATTTCGCTTTGCAAAATTTACAAAGGAGCTTAGGGTCTCCAAGAATCTTGTCACAATAAGCCCAAGCAAAGTCCTTCTCCCTCGGCATTATTGTAGTTTTTGGACTTGTGTTTAAATTGTGGCTTCTGCTTAGATTTGGAGTTGTGCCTTCTATTTAATTTGGCTCCTGTAAAATACAATAAAAAATTAAAATTAAAAATGCCATATATAACTTCGCAAAAAAGAGGGTTGGTTTTAAAGGATATGAGGTTTTGTTAAGGATCAAAGAGGAGTCTGTCTAGTAACACAAGCACATTTCGACCTAATATAACATTATGACCTTGAAACACAATTAGGTATATATGAGGAAATTCTACCTAAAGGAAATATTATCAACATATATTGCATTGTAATCTTGAATTTACAAGTTCATTTAGCATAAGACAATTGAACCAATACATCAATAACAGATTCTGGAAGAACAAAAATACCTAAACTTGTGAATGCATGGTTAAAGCCTTGAAGTCGACAAGACATTGACCAAGGAAGGAATGCTTGATGACTTGGTCGATGGTTGGTATGAAACCATTTCTTAGTGCATTTTAAAGTCTATTTAAGCCCCATTTATAGGGTTGAAAAGTCATAACCAAAGGAATACGCCGAACATTCGATTGCTGAACACTGAAACTTGAAACTTGCCATTGAAAACGACATTGAAAATTCAATATAGTAATATACCTATTATTTAAGCCAAGTGCCAATGTACCTCAATTATTGAATAGTGAAGTGGCTAAGCCTAAAGGTAACACACGTTGAAGGTGATGGGCAACTGCCCGAGGGTCGATTTGTAGTTTGGATAGAGCACATATTGGCGACTGCCCTATATGGAGTTTGGACTTAGGCTCACCTTGGCGGTTCTCCAATATTGAGTCTGGACTGTGTAATAGTGAGTAGTGATTGATTACTAAAGGTCTCAATGTATGAGTTTTGGGCCTGAGAAATGAGAATTATTTTTTGGAACAACTGATGTTTAGTTTTTAGAATGCAGCATACCTAAACTTGAAAAACTCGTGCTCATCAAGTCAAGGATGAAAATCGAATAAATTGGAATCAATTGTAGGAATATGCTTTAATCGGCAAGTCTCAAGTCAAAATTGCATTGACCATGAGTTAAACTTGGTCAATGTGACTCGCAAATATTTAGATTAGATCATTTGGAGAGCCAACAAATTCCAACTCATGATTAATCGCGATTGATCGGAGAGTCCTGTTTCACTACTTGTAACTGAAATCTCAACTAAAAATAGGATTTATTACAATTGAAACTAATTGTGAATTTTCTAAGCTAAAATTGGCCCATTGGCATCGTTTCTATTTGCGGCTAGACATGTCAATGGAAGAGATTCATTTTAAATCAGGTTCATTGAGAAAATATTTTATGGAAGATGTTTCTTTTATGTTGAGGAAGACATAGTACTATCTTTTATTAAATTTGAATAACAATAGTATCTACTTTGCATCTCCCGCATTTCATTATTTTTATCTCCTGTAACTCATATAGAAAGTGGGGTAATAGTGGATGTGTAGCATCAAGCTCCACTCCTTTTAATCCAAATTTCTGCATGCAAACCTTTGTGTCACTTGCGCCACAAAGCCTTCGTTGTAGAGTGTGGAGTTAACACCTACTTCTACATGACAAAAGCTACACATACCTTTTGACTTGGTTTTTTCACCTTTTGTCCATTCTTTGTTTGGAGTCTAGGACAACAAGATTGACATACTTTTTTTTCCATACCTCTATGTGAGTGTAACTTTGCACATTTTCTTTGCTTCAACCAATATCAAGAGCATTTGTGAGCTTCTTTCAAGGCATGAATACATGCTTCAATCATGGAAATTAGCAAAGTTTCTAAAGTAAAAAATAACGATGGAGTTATCCTTTGCCATTTCAAGTACGTTAGGATTCTATTATGAGTTTTTTAGAGATAATTATTAACAGGCCCTCTACTTTTCCCTTTTCCTTAATATAAATTGCAACTCTTATTACATTTCTAATCAAGAGATTTACATCAAATACTGGATCAAAGGGCCAAGGACTTTTCATAAATTCTTCCTTGTCCAGTAGAAGAATAAATGGTCAACATGTCAGCTTGGTTCCAATTTCTTGGTAATTAATAATTGTTTTGAAAAATGAATGCTCTTGTTTGAATATAGAACTATGTTTAAGCTTTGAAAATGGATTTTCCTCCAAGTTGATCTTGGAAAGGTCCTTATTAGAGACTTCTCTATATCTCCTTCACTAGAATGAATGGCTTGTATATTAAAAAGTATAGTAGATCTCCCTTTTGAAAAGCCTGATCATCCCATTGTCACCAAGATCTCCTCCTTTTCCCCAAATTGGACCCAAAACAACATTGAGTACTTAATTATGATCCAACCTGAGAAATTTTGATTGACATTGCAACTCAAGAGTTATTAAATTTTAAGTGCGCTAATATGATTCATCATTGTTTCATTGAATAAGTATATTGTTTTTGAATTTGTCTTTTGTGCTTGTAGTATGTGGTACTAACCTTGTTTCACTTGAAAAGGTTTTTATTCTTGGACTATGACAATGCTAGTAAGATTTAGGCCTTTTGTAGTATTTGTACCCCATGATCATTTTTGAAAGATGTATGTCCTATGTGGAAAGAAATAAGCATTTAGTTATTACCTCATAAACTAAAGCACTGTTTCTTTTATTAGGTGCCATGTAACGTCCTCTACAAATTGAGGACGAATGGGATGTAATATCCTATCCATCCTCGTAGACTATAGTCCTCCATAAAGGGGAAAAACTCCAAAATACCCATTGTTGGGCAATTTTTGGGGAAAATGGGCTTAAAAAACCCAAATTTGGGGTTTGGAGTAAGGTTTACTCTATCACTTAACAATTTGAAACCCCTCTGCAAAATCTATAAATAAAGAAGGATTGAATTCATTTTGGATCACCAAGTGTGGATTAATTCATTTTTTCTTGAGCATTAGGTCTGATAGTTTTTGACCCCTTCTATCTCTTGTCAATTTCGGTGGTGAAATATTCCACCCTAGTTGACATTCCCTTATTATCTCGTTGTTTGAGCACAAGGGTCTCTGGCTGGTCAGCGAATTCTGTTGGATATTGGTCTCTTGTCTTTTTTCGGGCACAAGATTTCTGTTAAAGGGGAATGAATTTGGAGGATAGTGCATGATAGCTTAGTTCTATTTGGCATACACCTCTCTTGAAGGAAGCAACAAAGTTTTTGAGTCCTTAATATCTTGTTCTGGGAAAAGCACTTACCTTAGGCAGTGGATTCGTTCTGGCACATGGTGTAGCGAAACTCTTTGCTTTATTTAGTTTTTGCATGCACATTTAAAAGGAGAACTTCCTTAGTTATTAATTCTTAGCCTTAGCTAAGGAAGCATGTTTGCATATCTCATATCATATTCACTAGCGATAGACTTTAATTGTTTTATCTATCCATACAAGAAAGGTGCATTCGGATTAGGAGTTAAGAAAGTTTAGACATTGTTGTACATGTTTCCAGATTCATTGTACCTTTTAGACTAAAGGGAAAGTGAATAGTGGTGATTGAAGTTCTTAGTAATTTCTTGTTTCAAAGAGTAATAAATAGTGATGTGATTTGAGTTTCAAATATGTGTACTTGTTGTTACTTTCTTCAATGGCATGTGCTTCCCTGTTTAGAACAAGGGATTTTTCTACAGTGTCTAGCCTCCAAAGCTTCTTCAATGCAAATCAAATCATGCCCTCGTACTCCAAATCATCTAAGGCATCACCCTAGAGAAGTTCCAAAGTAGACCAATAAGCTTTGACAGGCCAAGTACAACCCCATGTCACTATACAAGTGTTGACATCACTGCTACAAAAATGATTATGAAGTGTTGCATCCTACACCAATTCCTAAGATGGATGCCCAAAGGGGTTCTAGAATGAGTCTCAACCTTCATTACCACATTTAAGATTTTTCAAAGGGATCGGTCCCTTTAAACCATACCAATTTTTACACTTTCACAATTGGGCCATGTTCCTATCAATTTATATTTTGTATTGCAAAGCTAGTCCTATTTTACATGTTTATTAAATTTAGGAACAATTATATGTCAGCTCCAACAAAATGTCAACAAATTTGAGGGCTAGGTTGGCATTTCTCCAAACACTATCACACATGTATATATAATCACACATTTTCCTTGTTAGATCTTGATTGGTTGAACAAAAAGGTACACTGCATGTGTAATTTTGTCCCATAGAAATCTCCAAAGGAGTCTTACACCAGACATATAAATGGCTATTGTATATCACAATAATAAGAATTAACATATGAAGATGTGCAGACCCTAAACTATGTGCATTCAATCCATTACTTTTTCTTTCATGGCAGATTTCGTTCTGCATAGTAGATGTGCTGTGGCACTTGAGTGTGTTCGCATAAAAAATTCTAAGGCCAAACCCATATTTTCATGTGTCATGGAAATTTAACATATGCCTTGTTCACCTAAGAACTAGTTGTAACTCATCTTAGGGTACTCATGTACAATCTCACTCATCCCACTTAACAAGTTACCAAGACAAGGCTCATCACATCCAACCTTGGTCTAAAACAATTAAGCAACACAATTTACATCTTGACATGCCATAACACCTGGCATGTCTTAGAATGCCTTGCCACTATGTGGCATGTGTTAACATCCCCTACATTCCTTGGCATGCTTTAACACTCCCTAGCACACCATGGCACTTCCTAACATGCCTTGGTAGTTTAGCATACCTTGACATTGCCTAGCATATAACCTTGTCACTCCCTCCTTAACACACCTAGAACTCATTCAAACTCCCTCACACACACTCTTATTCGTTAATTTTCATGCATTTTGAACTAGTGCTTCCTTATGTTTCCTTGATAACCCCTAACACTCCCTAGCTCACCCTAGCACCTGACACATCTTGGCCTACCACCTTAACACTCTAGCATTCCTTGGCACTACATAGTATACCTTGTTACTCTCTCCTTAACACACCTAGACATCGCTGACACTCTTGGTCACAAACTCTTATTCATTCATTTCCATGAATTTTTACCTAGTTCTTCCTTGTGTTTCCCTAGCACTCCTTATCACTCCTTGACACGTGTTGTTACACCCTACCTAGCACCTATGACATCTTGGCATGTCGCCCTAGCCTCTAGCATGCCTTAACACTACCTATCATACCTTGTCAATTAGTCCTTAGCACACCTAGAACTCACTGAAACTTCTAATCACAAACTCTTATTTGCTCATTTCCATTCATTTTGACATAGTTCTCCCTTGTGTTTCCCTCGCACTCCCAACTAACACTTCGTTAAACACGTTGGCACATCTGGGCCGCATGTCTCCCTAGAACTCTAGAATTCCTTAACATTGCCAAGCATGCATTTTAACTCCTCCTTAACACACTTGGAACTCACTAACACTCCATGCCACACACTCTTATTCCTTCATTTCCATGCATTATGACCTAGTGCTCCCTTGTGTTTCCCTAACACTCCCTAACACTCCTTGGCACACCATAGCACTTGTCACATCATAGTAGGATTTCCTAGCACTCTATCGTCTATTGGCACTGCTTATCATACGTTGTCACTCCCTCCTTAGCACACCTGTAACTTGTTAACACTCCCTATCACACACTCACATTCATTCATTCACATGTAATTGAAATGAGTCCTCCCTTGTGTTTCCTTGGCAATCCCTAACATGTGTTGGCACCACATCCTAGAACCTAGCACACATTGGCATGCCTTAGCACTTGGCATGTCTTGACATGCCTAACATTCCTTGGAACTTTATAACATGTGTTATCACTTCCTGAAATTCCCTGCACACCTTGGAACTCCCTAGTTTTCATGCCCCCATAGATAACCTTACTTTTTTTGTGACTTTGGAACCCAACCAAGTCATTGAAAAAATAGTGTTGTCCCTAGACCAAAGTCTCCCTTTGTCTCAAAATGCTTTTTACATCCTCTTATCACAATCATAGGATTTCCTCCTACAAGTCCTAATATGAAATTCTCCTAACACACTTCGTCCATGGGACACCTAGAATTCACTGACACTCCATGTCATAATCTCTTCTTCATTCATTTCCATGCACTTTGACATAGTTCTCCCTTATGATTCCCTGACACTCCCAAACACTCCTTGACATACATTGACACTATGTGGCATATGTCAGCATGCCTTTTCATTCCTTGGCATGACATGGCACTCCTTAATTATCATTCCCTCATAACTACCCTTATTTTCTTTTAGACTTAGGAACCCAACCAAGTCTTGCCTCGACTACAACAACTTTACCAAGTTACATTTACTACAACTAGACTATGCCTTGTTCCCCTAATGGACTATAAATCATCTTAGGCTTCTCATGTCCAATATTAACTCATCCCACTTAACAAGTTACCAAGTCAAGGCTCACATCCAACAATGCCCATAGAATAACTAAGCAACATAGTTTACATCTTCACATGCCATAACATCTGGCATGTATAACAATCCATTGGCACTACATGGCACACATTATCATCCCCTGCATTCCTTGGCATAATTTTCCACTCCCTAATAGACCCTACCACTCCCTAACATTCCTTGACACTCTAGCATGCCTTGGCACTGCCTAGCATATACCCTTGTCACTCCCTCCTTAACATAATTGGAACTTGCTAACACTCGCTATCACACACTCTTATCTATTCATTTCCATGCAATTTGAACTAGTTCTCCCTTGTGTTCTCATGGCACTCCCTAACACACATTAACACACCCTAGGACTTGGCACATCTTGGGATGTCGCCTTGGAATTCTAGCATTCCTTGGAACTACCTAGCATACCTTGTCACTCCCTCCTTAACACACCTAGAATTTGTTGACAATCCCTATCATGCACTCTTATTCATTCATTTCCATGCATTTGAAACTAGTGCTCCCTTGTTTTTCCTTGACACTCCATAACTCACCCTGGCATGGATTGGCACACCCTAGCACCTAGCACATCTTGTCATTTTTCCCTGGCCTCTAGAATGCCTTAGCACTGCCTAGCATACCTTGTCACTCCCTCCTTAGCACACCTTGAAATCACTGACACTTCCTGTCACAAACTATTAATCATTCATTTGCATGCATTATTTTCACCTAGTGCTCCCTTGTGTTTCCCTAATTCTCCCTAACGCTTCCTAGCACTATTTGGCACACCTTGGCACCTAGCACATATTGGCTGCATGTCGCTCTAGCACGCTAGAATGACTTAGCATTGCTTAGCATACCATGTCACTCCCCTATTACCACACCTGGAACTCATTGGCACTCCCTATCACACACTCTTATTCATTCATTTCCGTGCATTTTGACCTAGTGCTCCCTTATGTTTCCCTAGCACTCACTAACACTCACCACACATTGGCACACCTAACTGCAACGAGTTTCACTAACAATCAATCCAAAAACCCTTCCAGAGTATATCTAGTTACTTGTTCTTCTCTAAGATATTAGGGTTAAGTTTATTGTATAGTGTTCAGTTTGAAAATATTACTAGGTGTTTTTATCGCATAGAGTAATTATGATATTCCCCATGTACAAAAGGATAACTGAGAAGTGTTTCCCATAGTCATGCAAGTGGAACTTCAACATGTAAATCAGGGTAACCACAAAATATTTATCATATTTACAAAATGCAAGGTGATAGGAAAATATTTACATTATATTCATGAATGTACTAAGATTAGGACCATTAGCATCATATCTACATATTTGCCACAAGAGGAGGGTCATTACAACCCCTTAAAAATAGCCATAAGGCCTTCCTCTTTTGTAGCTCCTTGACCACAAGGGTTTAATTGAAAACCACAGTTCCTTTAAATATTTGTAGGTTGAGGCAGCCACTTAAAGTCCTAGAACTTAAAGATATTCAAATATTTGCAATTTGTTACAATAATAAGTCCATTATGCACACTCCTCATCTTAGAGCTAGGTAGAGAGGGAGAATACTTTATTGATGCCAACCTTGTAAATGAAAAAATTTGCCTACTCATTGGTTGGACACTCCACCACTAGTTGACACCACTAACACACACCAAAAGTCCAATATACCCATAATATGTGCCCTACACCCAAGGGCTTAGACTACACCTCCATGAAATGTACCTTCAACTTTAGATGTTGCAAAATAGTAATATCCTAACTCTAGCCTATTTGTTAGATTTTTGTAACTTTCTCCTTAACTAACATTTGTTTTTAACTATTTAATACACTTACCATATACTCTCTCTTGTTTGCACCCACCTAGTATACAAGAACACTTATGTTTTTAATACAACCAAGTTAAGAGGGCATGTTTCTTTCTTACGCTTAAATGTTTTCAATACAGCCAAGTTAAGAGCACATGTTTCCTTTTCAAATTCGAAAAGTATAACATGTCTATCTCTATAAACTAACAACAAAATCATTGCATAAAAAAGGTAAGCTTAAAATTAAATTATTACTATTATGATAATTACACCAACCATGGAAAAATTGTTTTCAAACACAACCATAAAAAAAGTGTTAGTCTATCAAATACAACTACAAACTTATTAAGCGAGCCTAGATCCATCTTACCCCAGATCTATCAAGCACCAAGAGCGATCCAATTTCTCGACGTGAAAACCTCTTTTTTGGCGCTTGGTAGATCTAGGTTAAGATGGATCTAGGCTGGTTATATCATACTATATAATATCTATATTTGTATCTATGTATCTATTTCTTATTCCCTCTCTCTATCTCACCCCCCAAACATACACACTCTCTCTCCATATATATCTCTCTCTCCCTCTCTCTTTCTCTTTGCCTCTTTCTATTCCCTCTATCTCTCCTCTCTCCATCACTCCCTCTCTCTCTCTACCTTTCACCATCTATTTCTTTCTTCTTCCTTCCCTCTCTCTCCCTCTCTAACTCCATCTCTCTCCTTTCTCTTAGTCCTCTCTCTCCCTTTCTCTCTCACCTCCCTCTACCTCCCCCCATCACTCTCTCTCTCTATCCCCCCTCCATCTTTGTGCCTCCATCTCTCTCTTTTTCCCTTCTCTCCCTATCTTTATCCACAGCTATTCTCTCTCTCCCCTCCTCTCTTCTCTCCCTCTCTCTCTATCCATCTATCCCTTGTCACTCCCTCTCTCTCCACCTCTAGCTCCCTATGCCTTAGTTCTTTCCTCCCTCTCTCTCCCCCTCCAACTCCATATCTCTCTCCTCCACTCTCTTCTTCTCTCTCTCCCCTCTCTCTCTTCCTACCTCCTTCTCTCTGTCTTGTTGGGTGTGGAGCATGATTATTTAGAGGTATTTGTTTCAGCTGGATGTATACCCCAGGAACTTTGTACACCCCTCCATGCAGGGGGGACTTGTCC